>JBBPBX010028564.1:0-23138 GCA_038048925.1 Garcialebias charrua
CGGCGTATAAGTCGCAGGCGTATAAGTCGCACCTTTTTGCCTACATTTCTAAGCCCTGCGACTTATAGGCCGGTGCGACTTATACGTCGATTTTTCCAATATTTTGGTCATAATTTGACTTTGGTCAAAAACTCCAAAAATGGTGCAGTACCAGTTTCGGCCGCTATGGGCGCTAAGAAACCCTTTACAGTACCTACACTGTTGACATCTGCCTGGTCCAAAAATGGTGCAGTGACACAGAAGATGAAGACTTCAATGGTTTTGAATAAATAAATAAAAACCATAAAATAAATACAGTATCTGTTTCTGTCATCATTTTAAACTGAGACACGTTTTTTACTGTAATGTCAGCTAATAAAAATATATTTTTATGTGTTTATCTTTAAAGATAAATGATGAAAGACACAAAATATACAAAAATTATGTTAATTTATTAATGAAAAGTTCAACTAAGACACATCAAACAAAATACTGTAGTTTTTATGTGATAATCTTGTCAAAAGTCCTTCCAAACAATTTGGCAGCCAGTCCAAAATAATGTTCATTTATTAATGAAAAGTTCAACTAAGACACATCAAACAAAATACTGTAGTTTTTATGTGATAATCTTGTCAAAAGTCCTTCCAAACAATTTGGCAGCCAGTCCATTTTGGGCAAAACACCAGTTCACGTGAGGTGCGACCTATAGGCCGGTGCGACTTATAGGCCGATGCGACTTATACGTTGATTTTTCCATTTAATTGGGCATAATTAGGTTGGTGCGACTTATACTCCGGTGCGACTTATACGCCGACGAATACGGTATATATATATATATATATATATATATATATATATATATATATATATATATATATATATATATATATATATATATATATATATATATATATATATATATATATATATATATATATATATATATATATATATATATATATATATATATATATATATATATATATATATATATATATATATATATATATATATAATATATATATATATATATATATATATATATATATATATATATATATATATATATATATATATATATATATATATATAATATATATATATATATATATATATATATATACATATATATATATATATATATATATATATATATATATATATATATATATATATATATATACATGTATATGTATATATATACATATATGTCAGTAATTCCACATAACTCAAGTTTATTTTCTAAAAGATTTGGTTAATACAAACAAAAACATTCTTAGGAATAAAAAGAGTTGTGGCTTTTATTTAAATGAACAGATTTTATTAAATCACAGCAACAATGAAAATGAAATAATCCTACCTGTGGAAGCATCGCTCATATTGTGCCACATTTAATCATTCCATGGCCTCCTCTGAACCTGCAAAAAACATAACGTTGTTAAAAAACTAAAATTAATTAATTAATTTTAAAAAACTGTTATGGCAGCACAGACCAGTTTCTTCTGGCAATTTATAAATCACAGATGAAGCTGGTCACTTCCTGCACAGATGTGTTTTTAGAAAATAAGCAGGCCGAGTGGAACCAAAAGAGGCATGAAGCAGAACTCAGCCATGTTGCTGTGGAGCTCGATGCATTAAAGGTGCTATATGTAACTTTTCTAAAAATATATTTTTTTAACATACCCTGATGAATGCTCAATAATCCAGGTAGAAAAGTCTAAAAAAGCTAAGTCTGGTCCTCTGGACATTCAAAAAACAAAACAAAACAAAGCAAAAAAAAAACTGTAGAAACGTTTCGTCTTTCGTCCGAAAGACTTCCTCAGTCTGAGGTGCTGTATTCAGCTCAGTCTTATAAACAGTGTTGCCAGGTGAGAAATGTAGGATTATCGTACTAGAGCCCTAAAATTATCGTATTTTGAGGGAAATTATCGTACGCCCGTCAAAACCAAAATAACAAGTATGCACTATAGTCACTCTGTTGTTGAATAGCGTCTAACAGGCACTCACAGCGTTGTGGCATCAGTACGGGTGGGAACCATAGACAATAATACGTATTAATGTCTGGTGGCAACTAATGAGCCCGCCCCCCCGCGCTTCTTGTTTTGTTTCATGGCGGTTTTAATTTAATAACTCAACTAAATTCTGTCTATTAAGTTTGTATTTTCAAGGAAATAATAACTTGATCTTTAGCTTTACTGATATCACTACTAAAAACATCCCTAATTGTAAATTTAATATTAATTTTATTTATTTATTTTTGTTAATGCATTCTTTCTGTTTCATACCCTGGACATCCCATAAAGACATGTTGAACCGTTTCAGGGAGATTGCTGGTGCACATGTCACAAAAAAGTCCTGTTGCATGCTTTCCAATTATTTTAAGAGATTTATTAAGGTCTGTGTGTCCTATTCTAATGCGAGTAAGTTCCTGTTTCTTCCTGCTTTCCTTGTATATCCTACCTTTTTTGTTGTGTAAATGTCTTCCTGTATCAGTAATGTCCCAGGTTTCCTGCCATATTTTCTTAATATATTTCTTAATTATCATTTAACATTTAACTTTATATAAATGTTCTCTCATTTTCATCACTTCTTCTTCCAGACCGGTGTCACACGAGACACGGCTCTGCTTTTTCTTATTTTCTAACTCATGGGGCGGGCGCAGCGGGCTATTCAGCCAATCATGGCCGCTGTTCTGAGGCAAACGCATGCACGTCACTCATAGGTCACATTTAGAAAAGCACGATTGGCTTGAATTTCAAGATGCATTCAGTGTTCACAAAAAAACTCCGACAGACAGCTCCGGCAGGCTGATGGAAACCGATCACAACTACACATTCAAGGAACGGTCAAATTATCGTATTTTTGGCCTTTTTCGGGATTATTGATCGTACATCGTACAGAGGGCAAAATTATCGTACAAATACGATAATTATCGTACGCCTGGCAACACTGCTTATAAATAGCACCCTCCCACAGTGGATCAACCAGTTGGCTGATGACAGCCGAAACTAGCTGCTCACATGATCAAGGAGGACCATCAGCCTGACGATGGATCGTTAACACCCTGATGGTTGTTTGCTATTCACAGAGGGCTGAGTGATACTAGCAATAACAGCATTGATTGTGCCATACCATACCACATCATTTTATTTATAAAGCACTTTAAACAAGAACAAGTCCAAACCAAAGTGCTGGACAAACAAACAAACAACAGGCAACACACACGGTGAAGTACAACACGAAAGACATAAAAACATTGCAGATCATAAATAAAACGATCAAATACAAATCAGCTGGTGTTGAAAGCAACAGAATAGTAGTAAGTTTTTAACTGGGATTTGAAAACTGCGAGGGAGGGGGCCTGTTTGATGAGCAGCTGTAACTCGTTCCAGAGTCTTGGGCCTGCTACAGAGAACGCCCTGTCACCTCTGCGCTTAAGACGAGTTACTGGAACTCTTAAAAGTACCCGGTCCTCTGACCTCAAAGCATGTGGTGGGACATATGGGTGTATCAGATCTGAGAGATAGGCGGGGGCGAGGCTGTTCAGTGATTTGTAGACGTACAGGAGAATTTTGAACTGGATTCTAAGATGAACCGGTAGCCAGTGCAGGGAGGCCAAGACTGGTGTAATGTGCTCTCTTTTGCGTGTGCTGGTTAAAAATCGGGACTGCGTTCTGAACCAGTTGTAATCGTGCAATGGTGGCCTGATTGACGCCAAGCAGAAGTGAATTGGAGTAATCAAGCCTAGATGTAATAAATGCTTGAATTACTGTCTCCAGGTTATTTTTGGACAGTATGGGCTTCAGCTTGGACAGTCGCCTCAGCTGGAAAAAACTGGATTTAACGATCATATTTACATGACTGTTGAGTTTCATGGACGGATCCATTATCACTCCCAGATTTGTGACCTTTTGTTTTTCAGACAGGGGTAGAGCAGAAAGGTCGATGCAGTGGTTCGAGGTTGTGTCATTGGGTAGGAACAATATGGCTTCAGACTTCTTATCATTGAAGCTTAAGAAATTTAAAGCCATCCAGTCCCTGATGTCAGCCAGGCAGTCGAGCAGAGGCTGAATAGAGCATGTACCATTTTGTCTTAGGGGGAAGTAAATTTGACAGTCATTGGCGTAGAAGTGGAAAGGTATGTTGTGTTTCCGGAAAATAGCACCAAGTGGCGGCAGGTATAAGGAGAAGAGAGGACCCAGGATGGACCCCTGCGGTACCCCCCATTTAAGAGCCGCCACTGCAGAACTAAAGTCATTGTAAGTGGGGGACAGTTGAACCCGGAGGCCTCAACCCCTGTTTAATGATGGACGGTTTCTTTTCACTCTTTTCACATATTTATCCACAGAGTTGATGTGATCAGTGAAATGTTGGACTTCCTGAGATTTAATTTTAACCCAGGTGTCATCAACATACCTGAACCAATGACTTGGTGGTCTCCCTGAAAAGGATGTCAAAGCTCTCTTTTCTACCTCCTCCATGTACAGGTTGGCAACAATAGGAGAAACTGGAGACCCCATAGCACACCCATGTTTCTGCCTATAATATTGCTCCCTATATGTGAAGTAGGTTGACTGCAGGCACAGTTTCAAGAGTTGACACAGTTGTTCTGTGGAAAGTGTGGTCCTGTTGCTCAGAGTGGTGTCTGATTTTAGCCTTTAACAGAACACCTCTACTGCCTCATCAACAGCCATCAGGTGAAAAGAAGGAACCCAGACCCAGACCAGTGGTCATTCCGTATGTTGCGGGAGTTTCAGAGACATTGAGACGTTTATTTTCTAAACACAACGTCCCAGTGGCTTTTAAACCCCAAAATACATTACGGCAAAGACTGGTTCATCCCAAAGATCCAGTCCCCCGGCACAAACAGAGTAATATTGTGTATGCTGTTCAGTGTCAGGAGGGCTGTGATCAGTCTTATATCGGGGAAACTAAACAGCCACTGGCCAAAAGGATGGCCCAGCACAGAAGATCAACATCATCAGGTCAGGACTCTGTGGTCTACACTCATCTCCAGGCCAGCGGTCACTCTTTCAGGGATGAAGATGTTCACATCCTTGATAGAGAGGAACGATGGTTTGAGAGAGGAGTAAAGGAGGCCATCTTTGTGAAAAGAAACCGTCCATCATTAAACAGAGGTGGAGGCCTCCGGGTTCAACTGTCCCCCTTATACAACGCTGTTATTGCTAGTATCACTCAGCCCTCTGTGAATAGCAAACAACCATCAGGGTGCTAACGATCCATCGTTAGGCTGATGGTCCTCCTTGATCATGTGAGCAGCTGGTTTCAGGCTGTCATCAGCCAACTGGTCGATCCACTGTGAGAGGGTGCTATTTATAAGACTGAGCTGAATACAGCAGCTCAGACTGAGGAAGTCTTTCGGACGAAAGACGAAACGTTTCTACAATTTTTTTTGTTGCTTTGTTTTGTTTTTTGAATGTCCAGAGGACCAGACTTAGCTTTTTTAGATACTTGTCATGTAGTTCTATCCTGCTACAATAAAGTTTATAGTAAGCAACAATACTGCTTTAACTGTCCATTCCGTATAGTTGGATGAAGGCAGAACAGATGAAACAGCCTTCACCTGCACCACACCTTCCCAACAACTTTAATCATCTTTTAAAACATATAAATAGTTTTATAAATGTTTATGATGATATCAAGTCAACTCCACAACCCTGATTCCTGATTTACAACTCAGCTCCTTCAGACTAGTTCTAAATGGAGGCTTAACAAACATTTACATTCTCTTAAGGTTTTAATTAGCCTGGTTGACACCAGACCCTTGTCCTTCACTTCGCTTCAGACTAGGGTCTGGCATTCCTCCCATTGAAAACGATTTCTCCTGGAGATTTTTGAATGGACCAATCAGAGAACAGAAGGCAGAGTTTTGTTAGTTTAGCCTGGCGAGGTCCAGGCTATCAGATAAATTGCTCAGAAACCACTCGGTGGATATTTTTTCTGCCACCAGTGTGTAATTATATGGCTCTAATTTACTGACTGTTGGCCTAGATAAAACATTTGAGATAAAATTCGATTTTTTATCATTTATTTTCGTAGCGCACCCGAGGCTGTTTGGAAAATGTCAAACCGAAACTATTTAAATCCAGCAGATTTGACCATTTCGTGAATTGATTTAGGAACTGTTAAGCTCAGGAACACTTCTGATATAACGTCAGCTAGAAATATATTTTTTATCAGCAGAGAAATAATAGTTTTTTACCTTGTTTTGATGAAAATTCTTCGTGGCGGCAGCCATTTTGAATGACGACGTCAGTCGACATCGTTCAAAACTCCGCCTTCTGCTCTCTGATTGCTCAGGAACACTTCTGATATAACGTCAGCTAAGAAATATATTTTTTATCAGCAGAGAAATAATAGTTTTTTACCTTGTTTTATTGAAAATTCCTTCGTGGCGGCAGCCATTTTGAATGACGACGTCAGTCGACGTCGTTCAAAACTCCGCCTTCTGCTCTCTGATTGGTCCGGTCAAAAATCTACCGGAGATATCCTTGTCTATGGGACAAGTCCCAGACTGTGCAGTGAAGGGAAATGAGAATTGAGCGGAGCTGTGCAGGAAGGCGAGGGCCAGGCTAGGTTTTAATGACTCTCTTTTTAACAAATTTTATTTGAATATTTGGGGTAATATTTTTACGAGTTTTATACATGACTTGTAAAATACTATGTTCAACCAAATCATAAAATTTTAATAATTTCAATTGATGAAATAGTATATTTGTTGGGTGACCATAGCACATACTATTAATTCTTATAGCTCTTTTTTGTAAAATAAAAATAGGGTTTGTCATAGTTTTGCATGCTTTTCCCCAAACTTCAATACAATAGATTAAATATGGAACAGTCATTACATTATTCAAAACTTTGTCATTCAAAAACTATTTTACTTTATACAGTAATGTAACTGATTTTATTATTTTTATTCTTAAGTAATATACATGAGATTTCCATGTCAGTTTCTCATCAATAACAACACCCAAAAGTTTTATTTAAAGCTGCCCTATGTAACTTTGTAGTGCAGTCTGTAACTTTTCTAACAATATATTTTTAACATATTTCTTCACTCAGTCACTATCTACTGACAGACTGATGTTAGACAAAGTCATCTCTGAAAAAAACTATAGTCCCCTTGCTTCTCTATCAGCATTTATAAAAACACTAAAAACACAGAGTGACCCGGCCTTACAACAACCAATAAAAACAGAGTTGTTTGTCACGCCCCAACCCACGCCCCCGCCTGTCCCAGCCCCAGCGCCGCGCACGTTCTCATTCAAAGGATTGCAAAGCGATGCAGGACTGTTTTGTATGTGACACAAATGTATTAAATATCCCTTCTTCATCCCAGAGCTGGACTTTTATTTTGTTTTTTTGCCAAAAGTCAAGTGATCGCTTCATCCTTCACTGACAGGAATGAGGAAATGGATTTGTCACGAGCGGAAAAAAACTCATGTCCAACGTGGCTTCGTGAAGCTCTGCTGATTTCAGGGTGTTTTTGTGTTGTAGGACCAGTGCTTCATGGTTTTATTTTATTTTTCAGAACGTTTTATTAACATATAATCACAGAACTTCGCAGCGCTGAGACGAGACATGTAGAGGAGGTGGAGCATTCCAGACATTCCAGATCCACTGACAGAAATGAGGAAGTCACGAGCGAATTAAATCATGTCCAACGTGGCTGCGTGAAGCTCTGCTGATTTCAGGGTGTTTTTGTGTTGTTGGACCAGTGCTTCATGGTTTTATTTTATTTTTAGAATGTTTTATTAACATATAATCACAGAATATTGAAGCGGCTCCGAGCGGACATGCAGCAGGAGGCGGAGCAGAACTCAAGTTCAGCAGAGCACGGACTGTGGCTCCCCCTCAGAGCCATATATGGCTCTGAGGGGGAGGGAGTAGAATGCACCAATTATTAGTTCAGCTACATAATAAAAAATACTATGTCCGATTTGTCTGGATTCCTGCCCATGCAGGTGTAGAAGGTAATGAGGAAGTAGATATTCTTGCAAAACAGGCTTTGAAATCAGAAATTGTTCATTTAAATATTCCACTGAGTAAAAATGAGGGAAAATCAATTATACAAAAAGAAATTCTTAAGACCTGGCAGGAGCAATGGGATGACAATGAAAACGGAAGACATCTGTATACAATTCAAAAGAATGTTGGGGAAAATAAATGTTTGAGTGGAAGGCGAAAGGAGGAAGTAGTTATGTCAAGACTTAGAATAGGACATTCTGGGCTTAATAGTTCTCTTTTAAAAATAGGAAAACATGAAAATGGGGCCTGTGACCACTGCCCTCAGATGGAAACTGTGGAGCATGTTTTGTTACATTGTGATAAATATTTAGAAGAACGTCAGCTTTTGGAATCATCACTAAACAAAAAGAATATTGGACTATCTATGATCAATCTATTAGAAAATAAATCGAGCTATGTTAAAAAACCACTTGTTTAAGTATTTAAATAACACAGGCTTAACAAATCGCATTTAATGTGTAGTGCTGGACGATAATTCAATAACGATAAATATCGCGATATACTTTTATTCAATAACGATGATATGAAGTTTAAGCATATTTTCGATATTTCGATAGGATTTTACAACGTTTCACTGACGTTTTTCTGTTTCTGTTCGGGTTGGAGCGGCTGCTTCAACAACCCGCCCGGACAGAAAAAGCTGTGACACAAAACGTGCGTGGTGACGTCGTTGTTACGCAGCGCTCAGTCCAGCAGCAGGCGTTAGCGGTAGCAGGCTAAAAGCTAAGCTAGTCTCCAAAGCGCGTTAAGTTTTCGCTTCAAAACGAGTCAAACGAGTGCTCATGACCGTCAGAATGTGACTGAACAAAGTTTCACAAGCGAAGAGAAAGCAGACGACATCACTGATGAGAGGAAAGACTAATTCGTAGGTGTGGACGTAGTTCGGTTTTGTTAAACTGCAGGTCTCATCTGCAGCGAGTCTTACTCGGTTTCTTTATTTTGCAAAACGTGACGGAGTCGTTCTAACTAGCGGTGGGAACATCTAACTTGTTTAATCTGAAGAGTTTCCACTCGATAGAATATGATGAGAGTCAGAAGATGAAGAACAATAAAGTTTGAGCCAACGTTTCCCTGAAACTACGACGTAAACAAACAGCCCCAGCAGCGCTGCATGTTTTTTAAATTCAAAATAAAACAAATTCATCAGAAGAAGAAAAAACACTGAATGAAAATGTGCAGAAAGACGAAAATAGTGTTTTAATATCTGCCCCTTGTTTAAAAAATACAAAATAACTACAAACAAACAACAACCTTCACTTCACCTGCACCACACCTTCCCAACAACTTTGATTTAATCATATTTTAAAACATATAAATAGTTTTAGAAATGTTTATGGTGATATCAAGTCAACACAATCCTGTTTCCTGATTTACAACTCAGCTCCTTCAAACTAGTCCTAAATGGAGGTTTTACAAACATTTACATTCCCTTCAGGGTTTAATAACTTTAAACAAATTTTAATTGAATATTTGGGGGGTAATTTTTTTTCAGTTTTATACATGACTTGTAAAATACTATGTTCAACCAAATCATAAAATTTTAATAATTTAAACTGATGAAATATTTGTTGGGTGACCATAGCACTTCCTACTAATAATTCTTGTAGCTCTTTAAAAACAAAACAAAAAAAACAGGGTTTGTAATAGTTTTACATGCTTTTCCCCAAACTTCAATACAACAGATTAAATATGGAACAATCATTACATTATTCAATATATTCAAAACTTTGTCATTCAAAAACTATTTTACTTTATACAGTAATGCAATTGATTTTGTTATTTTTATTCTTAAGTAATTTCCATGAGATTTCTATGTCAGCTTCTTATAAATAACAACACCCAAAAGTTTTATTTAATTAACTATGAATTTCAATGCTGTAAATTTTAAAGATGTTTAAAGTTAAAACTATTAATATTGACACAGTTGAGAATTTTATGGCAAGAAAGTTCATGCTCAATAATCCACGTACCAAATCCAATAATTTTCAGTCGGGTCATCTGGACAGTTTCTTTTTATAGAAATTGGATGGAGGATGGAGGGTGAAACGTTTCTATAAAAAAGAAAGTGTCCAGATGACCCGACTGAGAATTATTGGGTTGAGAAGTTTATGTTTATTTGATGGTGATTTCCATCTTTTTGGAGGCTAAATACAAATACAAGGAGAACATTAATTTATTTGTATAGTTTATAGTTTTTTTAGGCTTTTATATTGTTTATATCGATATCGAATTATATCGTTATCGACCGAAATTAAGAACTATATCGTGATAAAAATTTTGGCCATATCGTCCAGCCCTATGTAATAGTATCTAAGTATCTGTATGCCGACATTGCCGGTGCATGCTTCAACATGTAAACATGTAGTTGAGAAATAGGTTAGGGTGTGAATTTGCACGCCATACACATCGTTGTGATGTGTCAAATTCCCTCTGACATTACTGATAACCACACTCCAGTCTGGTAGGTGGCGGTAAATGCACCTTAAGTTGGTTGCCAGCCGCCATTAAAAACCAAAAGAAGAAGAAGAAGAAGAGTAGAATGCTTTTCCCTGTTGAAAATATTTCTAAGTCCTGAGCACAACAGAAACTTACACATAGCACCTTTAATGAACTATGAATTTCAATGCTGAAAATGTTAAAGTTGTTGTTTAAAGTTAACTATTAATATGGACACAGTTGAGAATTTTATGGCAAGAAAGTTCATGCTCAATCATCCAGGTACCAACTCCAATAATTCTCAGTCGGGTCATCTGGACATTTCTTTTTAATAGAAACTGGATGGAGGATGGAGGGTGAAACATTTCTAAAAAAAAGAAACTGTCCAGATGACCTGACTGAGAATTATTGGGTTTGGTACCTGGATGATTGAGCATGAACTTTCTTGCCTTGAACCACTTTGGCTGTGGCTGCCTGCCTGGGAGGAGTAGAAATGGGACAGGACGGTCCCCAGAAACCATCTTGGCTCCAGCAAACTAGTTGGTCCACTTAAGGTGTTTACTGTTTGGTGGGGAAACAGTTTGTTGAACTCCTCTGACTGATGATGCCCGCCGGATGGAGGGTGAAACGTTTCTATAAAAAAGAAACTGTCCAGATCACACAACTGAGAACTACAGGGGTTGAGAATTTTATTTGATTGGGATTTCCATATATTTTGGAGGCTAAATACAAATAAAATGTGAACATTAATAGATTTTCTGGTTTTGTCAAGCCAGGGTTTGAGAAGAAAAACCAGCTTTGTTGAATTTGCTTCATAGGTCATCCCCTAAAATTCAGATGAAACAGAAAATATGAAATGTTATCAGATGCTTGAGATGGTAGGAATAAAGATCCCTGTGAGTTTTTCTCCAACACTTGCTCCTCTCAGTTTTAATCCTTGAACTGTAAACTTTCTGCCTCCTCTCACACTGAGGATCACAGGGTTGTGCAAACGGTCTGCAGGTGATGATCTGAGAGCTTGGAGCACATTTACAGACAGAAGATGAATGGAGAGCACCAGTGAAGTACACTTGACTCAAGGACACAGGAGTTGATGCTGTTTCAATGCTGTCAAATGTACACTTTAAAGCAAAAATAAACAATTCCCCAAAATACGTCACCTTCAAATAAACCCAGTAAAAATTGTAGACTTTGGAAATTAAAATCCTTGAAGCTCAAGAATAATGTATACATAAAAATAAACATGAACTGATTCAATACTTGTGTCAGATGTAAAACAGGTCAGACGTTTGCATCAGGCATCGGGTTATTGGGTCACTGGAGTAATCAGTTTGTTAGATGATCCATAAAAATATCAATACATTTTGTGGGGCTCTCTTTGATTTTACAGGAACGTGGAGATTAGATTTTGGACATTGTGGGTTGTTGATATTTGTTCTTAGCTTTAGGATTAGGACAGAACATGGAATCTATGAAGCAAAGATATGAATCTCTGCTGCCAACACCTGGTGTTCTTTAAAAGAACGCATATTCCCCACTACCTCCTTTCATGCAAGATCTTTTTATCATCATATGTTACTGTTTTGATAAGCCTGCCTTGTTGTGGCAGACATCTTGAATTGGGTTGACAACAAAAGTTAATTGTGCGTCCTATTGTTTTCTAGCTATTTTAACAAATCATGTATCAAAAACTGAGCCATTTGAGTTTGGTTTTAAATCCCGCCACAGTACAGAGAGTGCACTTTTGAGGGCTTCAAATTATATATTCTTGTCCACAGACTCCGGAAAGTTTGTTGTTTTAGTGCTCTTAGCTCTTTCAGGACAATCCTGCTTTAACTTTTGGTATTGGTGCAACTTTAGCTTTTTTAAATATTTGGCCTTTTCTGCCACTTTTTTTGTCATAGAAAATGAACTGAGCTCATTTTACATCCTTCAGATCTTTACGTCTGTTTACTGTTCCTTTCACATTTTGTTCAGGTTCAGCTTTGTGACGTGCACCTGCGTCAGTAGCCGTGTTTCCATCAAGGTTTCTAGGTGCGCATTTTGAAGTATCGCAGCAGAAAAGCTTAATGGAAACGGCAAAATACGAAGTTACTTCCTGAAATTCGCCAAAAAGTTTATACGCTCGCTTGAGGTGGTTTTTGGGAGCTGCGAAACCGAGCAGCTGCGCAAAACGACAGATGGAAACACATTTGCCGACTCGTGCTGCCGTAGCGCACATTCACGTCACGTGACTGATCAGCTGTTTCCGCTCCGAACAGCATGTAACTCGCTAAAACTAGTTGGCATGACAGAATAAATACAACTCGCCCGATAGCAACACGTACCTGAAATATTCTCTCCATTTTGACGAGATGTGTGGCCGGGTTCTGTTGTCAACCGCTACTTCCTGTTTACTCTCTGGTTTACTGTAGACATGCGCAGTGCTGACGTCTGACGTAATGACGCTGACGTCTGACGTAATGACGCTGTGCGCGGCTTGGAAGAAGCGCTTCAAGCCAGTAGATGGAAACACTTCTGATCTGCATTAATTTGTATTTACATATTTGCGAGGTAGCTCAAAATTCGAAATGAAAATGGATGGAAACAGGGCTAATTATGTCTGTGTGTGTTTGTAATTACAGTAATGCTCTTTCTCTCTGTGCAGCTGATTGACTGAGGGTGGCTTAAAAGGACCAAGCTCCGCCTGCTGGACGAGCGAGGGACACCAGAGGAGATGTTGGTCTGATGGTTGACGGTCTTGTTCTCCAGCCTCCTCCCGCTCTGGCCACAGATTATTGCACCCTGTCACGGTTGTTGTTGTTTGTCGTTGTTGAGCTGTTTGTTTTTGGGACTGGGAGTCACCTGTGTAGTTTAGGTTTTCCGGTTTTTGGTTGTAGGGTTAGTCCCTGGGTTATATCATTCCGGTTCCGGCGAGCTGATGGACGTTGCTCCCCCGGCTTCTCTGTAGTCTTTTTATCAATTTACCCGTTTTTCGAACAGGACTAAAGTTGGTCCACCTTCCAACTGAATTCGGTGTTCAGTGACTCAGAGAGCCGGACAGGACAGTCCAAAAAAATTATTTCGGCCCAGGACCGGCCACTTCCACCCCACCGGTCATTCTGAGCGCATTTTGCCGGCCAGGTGAGCCCTCGAGCTGGGGGAGCCGTCCCACGAAGCCCCAGTGTTTTTCTTTTTCTTTTGCCACTCTCTCTGGACTCCAACTGAATTTCCCATCTGGACCTGTGGTTCTACCTGGTTCCAACAAGAATCGCAAGGGGGTATTTTGCTGACCTTTCTGCTGCCTTTTGTTGGATTGGCCTCGTGGCGTGGGGGGAAGTTTACCTGGTCTGAACCTGTGTCCCAGGACCAGAACTGAACAGAGTTAGGTATGGGGGACTTCATACCAAACCCAGCAGGACTCTCAGACAGAGGCTGGTCCACCCTAAGGACATAACACCCACACACAAACAGAGTGGTGTAGTGTACTGTATGTGGTCCAGTGCAGCGAGGACTGTCCAGACCTCTATATTGGGGAAACTAAACAGCCTCTTCACAGACTAATGACCCAACACAGGAGAGTCACCTCCTCTGGACAAAACTCAGCTGTTCACCTCCACCTCACGGACAAGGGACACTCATTTGAGGACCAGAATGTGCACATTTTGGACCAAGAACACAAGTGGGTTGAGAGGGGTGTGAAGGAAGCTGTTTATATTAAGAAAGAAAAACCTTCTCTTAACAGAGGAGGAGGTCTCAGATTCCAACTTTCAAAAACATATAATGCAGCTTTAGGACTGATTCCCAGACAATTTTCACACCTGATGGGAACAGAGGAGCCTCGTCTGTGAATTAGACAAACAAAGACCTTAAGAAACCCCTACTGTAAAGGTGTGAGGTATGATTTGTCAATTTACATAGGTATGTGTGTATCTTATCTCAGCCTTTAAAACCTTGCTCACTCACTCTCTGCTCTTTGAATTGAGAAAGCTCCTCGGATGAGAAGCGAAACGTCTTCTGTTGCAAATAAAGTCCAGTTGTTTCTGTATTGAACACCATTTTTTTGATTTTATCATGTCCTGGATGACTGAGAATCTTCAACAGCATAGCTCTATTGTTGATTGTTCAAGGAAAATCTACTGTTGCTGTTGTCATCATTCTTTAGTTTGTAGACTGGTCTCTCTTGTAAATGAGTCCTCGAGGCTCAATGAGATTAACCTGCCTAAATAAAGGTTGAATGAATAGGGCGAGGGGAGCGACCCGAATCCAACGGCCAACTGTTGGTTGGTTTGGGGCTTCTCCCTCTTTTTGTTTGTTTTAACCAGGCCTTCCAGTCTGCTTTTCTGTTCAGAGGATTTAATCTTTGATCCCTTGTATAAAAAAAAATTGTGTGCAAAAAATTTCCACACAAAAACGCAGTATTGATCAGCCGTGGATGACAACTGGATTGAGGAACGCATGTAGGAAAAAGAACTACTGTATTTGTATTCTTTTTTTCCTGAAAACAAGAACCCCTGAGGCGGAAATGAAATATAAAAAGTATTAAAGAAAATTAATAGGAATTATAAAAAAAACAGAAGAAGGAATATTATAGTAAATTACTACACAAAACACAAGATGATATGAGAGCAACTTGGAAAGTAATGAACAGTGTCTTAAACAAACACAAAAATACAACAAGTGTGTCCCAATATTTTGTGAATGAGAAAGATACAATACTAGATGAAAATGAAGTAGTAAATGCATTCAATGATTACTTCGTAAACGTTAGATCAAATCTTGCAAAAACAATTTCTAAAGTTGACAAGGATGTGTGTTATTTAATTAAAGGTTGTGAAAACACTTTGTTTCTAAAAGAGACTGATAAAGATGAAATATTCATGGTAGTTAAAAAATTTGCAGAAAAAAAGTCTAGAGACTGGTGTGACATGGATATGATGGTTGTCAAGGACATAATAACTGATGTTATTGATCCGTTTACTTACATTTGTAATTTGTCTTTCACAACGGGTACATTTCCTGATAAAATGAAAGTAGCTAAAGTGGTCCCTATTTTTAAAAGCGGTGATAAGGGCAACTTCAGCAATTACATACCAATATCATTGCTCCCACAATTCTCAAAAATTCTTGAATTTTTTTTTCAATCAGATTAGACAGTTTTCTTAATAGGTACAATATTCTAAGTGATAGTCAATATGGGTTTCGATCAAAATATTCAACATCTATGGCTTTAATGGAATTAAAGGAACAAATCACCACAGCCATTGACAAAAAACAACATTGTATAAGTTTATTCGTTGATTTAAGGAAGGCTTTTAACACAAATGATCACAAAATTATCATAAATAAATTAGATAAGTATGGTATTAGAGGGCCTGCACTTAAATGGGTATGTAGTAGGGATGTGCCGATCAGGTTTTATGAAACCGATACCGATACCGATCACCTATGTGTGACGATCACCGATACCGATCACAATTACCGATTGCTTATATGTGTGCCGATCACATGTACCGATCACCGATCAGATGGATTGCCTCTGTAACTTATGAGTGCTGCTTCTGGCTACAAGATCTTCAGATCTTGTAGCCAGAAGCAGCACTCATGTTCTTTTCAGAACCATAAAATCACCATAATTCAGACAAAAACATATTTTTACTCATTTATTTCAGAGAACAAAGTAAATAAAAGTAATTATCAACTGCTGGTGAAGATTCTCAGTCGTCCAGGACATGATAAAATCAAAAAAGGCGTTCAATACAGGATCAATAAAGTCCAGTTGATCCTGTATTGAACGCCTTTTTTGAAATTATCAACTGCATTATCAAAGAAAAATGTTTACCTTACTAACTTTCAATGCTACTTAAAGCTACTTAAAGCTGCACTGTTGGCTGTTTTTACAAATGGCTTTATAAATACGTAAAGTATCATTATTATTATTTTTTTTTAATAATTTCGTGCTTTTTTGAACAACTTCCTGCGGGAACCAGGAACCGTGGCGGTAATGCGCTTAATATGAGTTCGCCAACCGCCATTAAACTCTATAGAAGAAGAAGAAGAACCAGGAACCGGAAATACCGCCTCCGCCATTTTACATTCATTAGTTCCAGTCTCGGCACTCGGCAGTCGGCTTTTGGAGGACTGTTTCTCCCATAAGAGGATGCCTCATACGGATAAATTAACTGGAAACACTCCCTGAACTCTGTGAATGTCTCAGGACTGGAGCAGCAGCCGCGATCGCTCCGCCGAGCGCTCCCACAGCGCCGCGCGAGACCAGCAGCTCATGGTATGAGCTAAGGCTAACATGCTAAACCAGAGCTGCAGATTCGACAGCCGGCTTTGTGCGATCAGAGGTTCCTGGAGCTCGCCTCGATGTCGGACTGGAAGCAGAAGATATCGGGGGACACCCAGCTAACTTGGAATAACAAAGCCGACAGCCTTTTTGAAGCCGCAGCTAAACTGGACTGCCCGTAACTGCGCAGCGGACTCGGTGGGGCTACTCGGTGGGGCTACATGCTAACAGGTGTTGCTAATGGCGGCGCTGGCAGACGGCTTTTGGTAAGTTATTAAAACGTATTAAAACATTTTAATGACGAATTAGGTTTGTTGTGTTGAAGGACTTCGTTGAACTTCCTCCACGAGGTACTTTTTCGTCGCACGTTTTGCAGTTAGCAAACTTCGCATCACAGGCTCTGTGATCGGTAATTGAAGGCAAAAGCCGATCACATACGATTTAATGATTATCGACCGATTATGATCGGTGACCGATCGATCGGCACATCCCTAGTATGTAGCTATCTAAAAGATAGAGAACAATTTGTTCAGATAGAGGAAAAACGATCAAACCTTTGTGAGATCACATGTGGAGTCCCACAGGGTTCAATACTTGGTCCAAAATTGTTTAATCTGTATGTGAATGATTTAGTGATGGTGCCGGACTTCTTAAATGTATACTTTTTGCTGACGATACTACCTTTTTTATTCTGGTAATGATTTAAGTTAAATGTCTGAGTGTTTAAATATGGAGTTTGTTAAATTACAAAATTGGTTCAAATTAAACAAACTGTCATTAAACTTAGATAAAACTAATTACTGTACATGTTATTTAGTGTTTTTTTTTTAATACGGGTTTTTCTTTTAAAATTTATGATGTTGAAATAACCACAGCAAGTGAAATGAAGTTCTTGGGAGTTGTGATAGTAGATGATAAACGGACTTGGAAACAGCATACTGTATAAATTCGGTTAAAACCAAGATATCTAGATCCACAGCTGTGCTGTACAAAGTTAAGGATTTACTGAATGAAAGAGTGTTGTATTTGCTCTATAATGCAATCGTTGTTCCACACTTGATTTATTGTGTGGAGGTTTGGGGAAAGGCGGGTAAAACCTTAACGAACCCTATATTTATTTTACAAAAAAGATCCGTGAGAACTATTGCAAGAAAACCCTACTGCCATCTGTCAAATATATTATTTAAGCAACTTATGTTATTTAAGTTTTATGATTTGGTGAATTACAACATTTTGTTGGTAATGTATAGAGCTCATACAATTTTTTGCCTCTAAATGTTCAAGTAGATTTTGTAAAAAGAACTAGCTGTTACAACCTGAAAGGAATGGAGATTTTTGCAAAGTCAAAATACAGAACTAGTTTGAGAGGACGGTCTGTATCAATACAAGGTGTTGACTTGTGTAATAGTTTTGCAAATAAGAGTAAAACTGCTAAACCACTTATAGTTTAAAAAAAAGATTAAAGCTACCGGTAATATGTTAATTAAATACTAAATATTCAAATTGTCAAATTGCACTAAAATTTAAATGTGTATTCAAATTGTGTAAACTGCTTAAGAATTTGTATTCTTGGTTGAGTTGTTTTTATTGATCTCGCTTTTTTTGGGTTGTTTTGGAAAAAAAGGGGCAGGCAAAAAAATATTTTTTTTTCTCCCTGTCTCCTTTCATTTTGTTTTTTTCTCCTTTTATTGAAAAAATATGTAAAAAAGTTTTTTCTCTATAAAATGTAAAATGAATAAATAAATTAAAAATAATAATAATAATAATAATGACAATTAAAACTTTGTCAAAAACTGAAAAATCTTCTGGGCTTCACATGTTGTGTGTCCAGCCTTTTCCCTCAACTTATCAGGACCATAACAAGCTTCTTTCAGCTTCCTTGTGCAAGTATAAACTTTTTTCCAGCTGTTTTGTCCTCCTTTCAGATTCTTTCTGCTAACTACAACAATTGTGTGCTTATTTTAACTTCTATCTGCTCATTTCAGCTTGTTATGTTCCTTTCAGCTAACATTTTTCCACAAGTTTCAGCTTTTTCTACTATTTCAGCTACTATATAGCTGTTTTTATCAAAATTTACACTTTTTCAACTAATTCCACATTAAAAATGTGCTCTCTTCACTTTTTTAATTTCAGCTTATTTCTGCCTTTAGCTACTTTTTAGCTGGGGGGGGGTTGTGCTAATTTTAGCTTCTTTTTCAGATAATTTCCACCTTTTGTGCTCGTTTCTGCTTCATTCAGCAAATGTGCTGACATGTTCTTTCTGCATTCTTCTGCTACTTTTAGCCTTGTTCTATCCTTTCAGCTACCTTTTTAGAATTTCATTTTTCCTAATTTCAGCTGTTTTTCAGCAAGTTCTTCTGCAATAAGCATTCACACTGCATTTTCGCAGGAAATGGAATTGCTCTAGTTCAGGGGTGACCAATACATCGATCGCGATCTACCGGTCGATCTCAAAGGTATCTCAAAGGTAGATGGCATTAAAAAAATAGACGTCAACCTATCATCCAAAATGTGTCACTTGATTGACAGACAAGGCAGCCAGTCTGAGGCCCCGTTTACACTACGTGAAACGTTTGTTCATTTACAGTCAACAGCCTAATTTTCTCTGAAACTGAAGGTTTTTGAATCCAGGTCTCATAGTGGAAGTTTTTGTGGGAAACCCCCAAATGAGGTGTGAAATGCTCCAAGTGTGAAGTGGCACATGTGCCCACCAGGCGGCTGCAGTTCAAAGTTTCTCTGCTCTAACTACTGTATCATGTTCGGCCGTCAGGTGTTTGACTTTGAACCCACATGCAGGAGGATGACCGGAGGCTCGAGGAAAGAGTCAAAAATATTTATTGTACAAAAAAAACAACAATCAAAATGCTGACAGGGCAGCTACTCACTGGGATGGAAAACAGGCAGATCAGGGCTGACAGGACAAAAGGCTGGACGGGACACCATGGAAGGACAATCCCGAGACCAAGACAAACGCAGATGAACATAATAGATACAAACAGACACCTGCAGTGATTATCAGACACAGGTGAGACAAGGGCTGAACACAAGGAGGGAAAGCTGAGAGCTGAAGTGGAAACATGAGGACAAAGACAGACAGGACAAAAACACAGAAACCCTACACTAACAACAATTTTAATAAATATAAGGGGCCAAGATGGTGTAGAGGCAGGGCTGCTGACTTGGGACCCGAAGGACCCAGGTTCGGACCCCGGCCACTACACACCTTGGGGTGTCTATGAGTGCACACCTATTTCCCCAGCTCCCCGGGCGCTTTCTATGGCTGCCCACTGCACCACCTGGTGGTGGTTGGGTTAAATGTAGAGACGAATTTCGTCTTGAATGGGAAACATACAGAGATGACAAAAATGTGACATTTATTACATTTATAACTAGGGATGTCCCGATCCGATCACGTGATCCGGAAATCGGGTCCCGATCACGTGATTTCAGACTCGACTCGACTCGGGCGTTACACACCGATCAGGGATCGGATATATATGTGTATATTTATTCTAAACACAAACGGGAATATTATATTAACTGTATGTTGAGTTACAGAGTCAAATTGTCTCGGAACAAAACATGCACAATAGTTTTGCAGCAGTGCCTGCCGTAAAGCAGTGCCTGCCGTAAAGCGGTGACTGTCGTAAAAAAGAAGCGGAACGCGGCATTAACTTGAAGTGGAGGCAGCGATGTCTGTCGTGTGGAGATATTTTAAAGTGGATGACAAATGGAAAGTTCGTATTTCAAGAGGAGGTAAGGAAAAGGCTGCATTTAACACAACAAACCTGATTAGGCACATCAGAAACAAACACCCGACACAATACACAGAGTTTAACCAGACAACGCAGCCGAAGACGAGCCAGCTCACGCTGCAAGAGACTTTATATTTATATTTAAAAACATACACTTCCTTCTGTGAAGCCACAGGAGGAGAGTTAAGGAGTGCTGTTCAGAAAAGCATGTTACTAGCCTTATTTTATAATGCTGTTTACATGCCTGCTCAGGTTCTGGTTCTGCTCAGGTTCTGCTCAGGTTCTGGTTCTGCTAAGGTTCTGGCCAGGTTCTGGTTCTGGTCAGGTTCTGGTATTTTAAGTTGAGCTGCTTATTTTAAATTAGACATTTATACTGTTGCACTAAACTTCAATGTGAAGAATTTTATTTTAAATCTTATTACTTGATTGTTCAATCTACCTCACAGAAGTACTCTGTTAAATGTTAAGGTAAATAAAATAAAAATTAAGGGACATCTGGATCTGTTTCTTTTTTTTCCCTTCATTTTAAAAATGTATTTTAGAAGTATCGGATCGGGACTCGGTATCGGCCAATTCCTAAAATTAAAGGACTCGGACTCGGGGCCAGAAAAACCTGATCGGGACATCCCTATTTATAACAACAGTTTTAATAAATATAACAACTGTTATAATAAATATAACAACTGTTATAATAAATATAACAACAGTTTTAATAAATGTAACAACTGTTATAATAATATAACAACTGTTATAATAAATATAACAACAGTTTTAATAAATATAACAACAGTTTTAATAAATATGACAACAGTTATAATAACAACAGTTTTAATAAATATAACAACTGTTATAATAAATATAACAACTGTTATAATAAATATATCAACAGTTTTAATAAATATAACAAAAGTTTTAATAAATACAACAACATTTTTAGTAAATATAACAATAGTTTTAATAAATATAACAACTGTTTTAATGAATATAACAACTGTTATAATAAATATAACAACAGTTTTAATAAATATAACAACATTTTAGCAAATATAACAATAGTTTTAATAAATATAACAACTGTTTTAATAAATATAACAACTGTTATAATAAATATAACAGCAGTTTTAATAAATATAACAGTGAAGCGCTTTGAAGCGCTTCACAGTACTGTACCAGCCATCCACCCATTCATACACACATTCATACACACATTCATACACACATTCATACACCGGTAGTGGTAGCCTGCCATGCAAGGCGCTGCCAGTCCTACCGGGAGCAACAAGGGGTTAAGTGTCTTGCCCAAGGACACAACGAGGTATGCAGTGACCGGGGATCGAACCCGGGACCTTCCGGTCCTGCGCCGTCTGCCCTGCTTCTACACCATCTCAGCCCCATATAACAACTGTTTTAATAAATATAACAAGTCTTAATAAATATAACAACAGTTTTACTAAATATAACAACAGTTTAAATAAATATAACAACAGTTACAATAAATATAACAACAGTTATAAATATAACAACATTTATAATAAATATAACAACAGTTATAATAAATATAACAACAGTTTTAATAAATATAGCAACAGTTTTTTAATAAATGTCAGAGAGCAGAGTGTTTTTGTGCAGCTCACCCTTTTTCAGCTTGTAGGAGCAAAACTAATAAAAACCCAGGATAAGGGTTGCCAGATAAATTTAAAATGTCTTTTTTACCCCCTACTTTTCTGTGCACATGTTCAACTAACACAACACACACCTCATCTTAGAAATATCTTGACTCAGCACATATGACAGTTGAGGTAAAAATACTGTAATTTTAAAGCCACAGTCCTACAGTTCATGTATTATCTGGCAACACAACTGACATGGAAACTACCGTACAGCGTTTTCATGTAAACCGGCTCACTTTTTGTTTATTACCCCCGATAAGCATTGAAAAAACACTAATGTGTCCAGAGTTTGTTATGTGTAAACGGGGCCTTATACAGTACTAGGTACTTTGACTTGGACATTTTAAAAGTAAATGGTAAATGGACTGTACTTATATAGCAATTTTCTATCTTATCAAGATACTCAAAGCGCTTTACAAAATAATCTGAGTCATCATCTACCTATTCATACAGCACACTACTAGATCTGTACAAAGATTAATCAGTGCTTTAGAACATTCATACACCGATGGGACACACATCAGAGGCAATGAGGTTGTTCAGTGTCTTGCCCAGGAACACTTGCCATGTGACTGCTGGTGGAATCAAACCCCCAACTCTCCCTTTGGAGGATGACGGCTCTAACCACTCAGCCACAGCCGCGCAAACAGCTCGCATGATGAAAAAGTCTGGGCACCCCTGCTCTAATTGGTTGTAGATGTTCATCCAATGATTACCGGTACTTTCTAAAAGTTTCATTAAAATCCCTTCGTGAGAGTAATTTGCTAATGGTTCTTCTGACCTAGCTGTCCACTTACACATTTGATACAAGGTTTGTTTGTTTGTTTGTTTATTTGATAGAGACAGACACACATCGACATAGACAAACTGAGTAAAACAGCAGTCCCATGTTTGCATCATAGTGCAATAGCAACAGCACAGCTAATTCGCAGCACTTGTTCCTAGATGGGCTTTAAAAATATATATATATATATA
>JBBPBX010028565.1:0-18341 GCA_038048925.1 Garcialebias charrua
TGTGATGTCTTCACTCACTCTAGCAAAACATGTTTTTCAAAGCAAAGTGGTGCCTAGCACGGAAATGTCTTATAAAGGTCTGTTGCATCGCTTACCAAGAAAGGCTGCCAAGGTCATGTGTAAGAAACCAGCTTAGTTTCCCCACATAACTGCACCTGAACTGAAGCGGCTCTCCAGTTTGTGTCAAGGTGAGATAATTGGTTACACATCAATGCCTTGAGTGTGTGTATTTGTTTTACTGTTTCTTTTGTGGCGGGGTTAACAGACACTTTGATCCTAACAGAAAAATAGTTTGTGTGTGTTCTACATCAATACTTGTATGTTTTTTGTTAGGCATGTAACTGTACAAGTGGGTGTACCGAACCGTTTCGGTACAGCTCGTTCGGTTCGGTCCACCTGCGTACCGTTTCGGTTATTTTTTCACTCATTAAGCGTTTTTAACAGGGGAATCTATGCACCGCGGAACAAAATTTCCTGGGCGCATTTCAGCACGGAGCTATTATCGCGCGGCACGCGCAGCAAGCGCAGCACGCGTAGCACGCGCAGCTTTTAGCCGTTAGCATCTCGAGCGGTCTCCTGTTTGTGAACGTTATAGCTTTCTTGTTAAAAGACGAGCGCACACGCAGCTTGTGTGGACGTTGTTTCATGAAGACTCTGCAGCAGCAACACGTCTAACGTGAACGCGCTGGAAACTATGTCATCCGAACGTGAACGAAGAAACAACAGCTGTATTAAAACTACTTCATCAGGTATTCAGAGCGGTCCAGAGCAAACACAAGCTGTATGAGTTTTTAAATCTCTGAATCTCTAAGTCTGAACGTTGTTATATGTAGGGGTTGAACGAGTACATAATTTTTAAGCTCGACATTAACATAAAAAAACTTGAAGCGGCACTCGAGTAGCCGATGACGTCACAGTGTCTTATGATGCAAAATAAATAAATAAATATAAATGCATAAAAAACGTCTTTACAAAAAGAAAAAAAAGACCAACAAAACATTGGGAGCATTTATTATGCTCCTATCATTTATCATACTGCAGATAAGTCACAGGAAAAACAAAACTATTAGTTATTAATATTAATATTAAAAGTGAAAGTAAGGCGCTGAACCGAAACTTAAAAAACAAATGGGGCCACAGCCACACCGTACCACCGCCTGCAGTGCTGTGCAATTTAGGTTTACTTTTAGAGATTAATGTGTTTATAGGTTTTTATCTAGAGAGATGCATATTTGCTGCTTTTAGTTTGTGAAACGAGAGAGAAGACGCCGTTTCGGCCGTGTTATATATGTGACCTGCAATGCAACACTGCCCCCTGCTGTCACAATCTACTACGGTGTTCAAAGAACAGAAAATCAACAGAATCATTCAATGAGTAGCGCAATTTATAAAATTATAAACTGTTTTACCTTTTTGACAAAACTGGGCCTGCTCCATTAACATCCGTGCGCACAAAGGAATCCAAATCCAGCTAAAAGCTACCCCGCGCTCGGTTTTTATCACGTGATGTGACGTACTGACGTTACCGCGACGTGATGACGTCACTACGGGTACTCGGTGTGGACAAAAAAGCCTCGATAGAAGTCGAAGCACTCGATCTGTCGAAAACTTGGTTACTCTGTTAAAGCATTAGTTATATGCGTAGGCTTTAAAGTTAATGAGCGTCGCTATGAGACATTCATCACGTCAACACTTCAAAATGTTCAGCTCTTTATGAAAAAACTAACTGATGTTGTCAACAAGCCCTGGACCAGATTAAAGCCTGATGATGAAGAGTGATTCAACCGTTCAAGAGGTATTGTTCTTTTATTATTATTATCTAAATAATCTTTTTTTTATTTAAAATCATAATCTTATTAACTTTTTTTTTTTACCTCTTTTGTTTTTTATTTCCAGTCTGTGACAGAGGTAGCTGCTCTGTGCTCTCTACTTCCACTTCAGGGAAATCCACCTGCAGCTAAGAAGTGTGTGATGACTGAACTGAACTCTGAACTTTTCCAGGACCTGTCCCACCAAGAAGAGGTTGTGAGTAATGAGGACAAATACAGCCACACTGCTGCTACTGGACAAAAACTTGATTAGTTAGATTGTAAACAGTCTGTTGCTGCTTATTGTTCTGGTTCTGACTGTTATTGTATTTATTAAGATTTTTATTATTGTTCATATAGTTTATTTATTGTAGAGTGCTGTTTATTTAAAATATCATCCAAATGGGTCACTTTTATTTATTACTACAATACAATACAAACGTATTTTTGGCATATTTTCAAAATAAACATTTTGTAAGTCTTTATTTATTTTTTTTGTACCGAAAATTAACAGAACCGAACCCTCCTTGTAATTGAACCGAACCGAAATGTGATATTTAGCGTACCGTTACACCCCTATTTTTTGTACATCTGAGGTTATTGTACAACTGTATGTCATTTTGCTTTTTCCTTTACTGTATAAGTAACGAACCTTTTAATAAATGACACAACATTTTGATAAAGAGTGTTTGTTGTTTTTTCTAAACACTGTTGCTGATCCTTCAGCGAGCATGCATTTGATTTAGATTATCATAAAACAATCAGCTTTATCATTTCTTCGTGTCTCTCTTTCTACTGAAGACACGGCTCAACTCCGGTGCTCTTCACTGACCCCTCCATGTCTCTTTTCTCTTTAAAATCCATTTTAATCATTCAAAATTGTGTTTTTGGATCGTTAAAAGTTCTTTAGGTTCGCGGAAGGATAGACACAATTGTTTAGGAAAAAACACAATCACAGACTCCCTTAAAATAATCAGAGTCAGAGTCAGAGTCAGAGAGTCTTTATTGTCATTTGCACCGCATGTGGTACATGAGATGAAAACGAGATTATGTACACGAGGTCCCAGTTACATCCAACAACAAATGAAAGAGAAAAACAGTAATAACATCTAGAACTAACTAAGAAAAGCATCAACTAGTAATACACAGCTAACTAAGAAAAGCATCAACTAGTAATACACAGCAGCACGAACATGAGTTTGTATGAGCAGATGGTCACAGATGAACACAGATGAATACAGCAACAAGAAAACAGATCAGCATCAGTATGATGTGATATTTTGCAGTGTTTATTTTTTATTTTATTTTTATTTATTCATGAGTCTAACAGCCTCAGGGTAGAAGCTGTTCCTCAGTCTAGTGGTTCTACACTTGATGCTCCTCAACCTCCGTCCTGAGGGGAGTGGGGCAAAGAGTGAGTGTGCTGGATGAGTGAGGTCTTTCATGATGCAGGTGGCTCTTTTCCTGCATCTGGAGGTGTAAATGTCTGTGATGGTGGGGAGACTGACTCCAACAGACTTCTGTGCAGCCTTCACCACTCTCTGCAGAGCTTTCCTCTCTTCAACTGTGCAGCCTCCATGCCACACGTTGATGCTGGAGCACAGGATGCTCTCCACTGCACACCTGTAGAAGGAGGTGAGGACTGGGCTGCTCAGACCAGCTCGTCTCAGCCGTCTGAGGAAGTAGAGTCTCTGATGACCTTTCTTGATCAGGCTGGTGGTGTTGTTGCTCCAGCTGAGGTTATCATTCATGTGTACACCCAAGTATTTGTAGCTGGAGACCACTTCCACTGCAGACCCACCTATTTTCAGTGGGGCATGGGTGTGTTTGTTCCTTCTGAAGTCCACAATCATCTCCTTTGTCTTCTTCACATTCATGTGAAGATTGTTCTCTTTGCACCAGCTCTCCAGGTGTTCCACCTCCTGTCTGTAGCTGGACTCATCATTGTTTGTAATGCATCCCACCACCGCTGTATCATCTGCAAACTTAACAATATGACAGCCTGGAAGTGTGGCTGTACAATCATATGTGAGCAGAGTGAACAGAAGGGGGCTCAGCACACATCCCTGAGGAGAGCCAGTGCTGAGGGTTATAAATAATGATGTGTCATTTATTAAAGAGAACTGTGACAAAGGAAAAAAAGTGAAAACACATACAATTATACGATCACCTCAGATGTACAAGTCACACACACAAACTGTTTTCCTGCTAGAAATAATGTGTCATTTAAATCCGCCACGGTTAACAGTAAAACACACAAGGCATTGATGTTAAAGAATTTCTCACCATGTGACACAGCGTCGGGAAGTCGCTTCAACTCAGATGAGAATCACATCAACGCAGCCGGACATCTTGATCAGAGACTCGAACGGCAAACTTCAGACTCTAAAGCCCCTTTCATAGCTCTGCGTTCGGCCGTACGCCGCACTACGCCGTCCGTGCGCCGTACATACGCAGAGGCACAAGCGTACCATGTACGCGCCAAGCTCAAATTTTACGACCGCGTACGCAAACGCGTTGTCTCACAATAAACTGCCCAGCGCCGGACTGTATTAAATTCCTCTTTTTCATCCCTGATCTGGCCTTTTCTTTTGTTTTTTTGCCAAAAGTCAAGTGATCGAGTGATGATTGAATGAATGAATGAATGAATGAATGAATGATCACTTCCTCCTCCGCTCAGGTCCGCTCAGTGGTTCGCGAGCGAATTAAACTCGTGTCCAACGTGGCTGCGCGCAGATTACTGGTGGGCTGTGGACTACAGGACCAGCGCTTTCTGTTCTTTTTTTATTTTTTAGAACTTTTTAATAAGATATAAACACAGAAAACCGCTGCGCTGAAGCTGCCGGCTCCTTCTTTTTTTTTTCTCCCCACGAACTGTCAATCAATTCAGTAGGCGTGCCAGCAAATGACCAATCAGCGAACGCTCTGCGCTGTGGCTGCAGCGAGAATGAACGTGAGAACGAACACAGAGCTGTGGGAGCGAACGCGCGGCGCACAATACGCGCGCACGGACCGGTGTACGGCAGTACGCAGAGCTATGGGAGAGCCTTAAGTGCGCTGTAACAGTTTTATACCTTGTGGGGTGTATGTGTGTGTGCGTGCGTGCGTGCGTCTTCACTCACTCTGTTTTTCAAAAGCAAAGCGGTGCTAGGCACCGGGTCAGTTTGCCCTCAACTGAAACTACAACTCATCCCTATCTTACAACAACATGTCTGGTTAACTGTGAGATCGCATAGAAGCACAGTGTGTACCTCACTCCCTTTCTAGGAGAAGCTGCAGGTTTCTGTGGGAAGAAAGACGGGCCGAGCCTTTCCTCCAACAACCTGGCATTTAGCAAAACAACGTTAGCAAAACAACATGTATCTCGCAGTCAACCGGACACGATTCATTTGGTCATCATTATGATGCTAAAATTAATAAAATGATAGTCAGAAAGCATTAAAAAATTGATAAAGTTAGTCATGAAACATTTAATACCAAACACTCATATTTCAGCAGCTAAGCTACAAACTGGGAAAAAAAACTCTGTCTTGTCGACATTCCAAAATTCACGGTTGAAACCCGTTGGGGAAAAAAAAAAAATCTGTATGCCTATTTTATTACTGTTTATTGTTATCATTGTTGTCTACTGTTGTCATCATTGTTGTCATTACTCTTTGTTAAGAAATCAGGTCTCGTAATTGAGTCCTCGAGGCTCAATGGGATTATAAATAAAGGTTGAATGAAAAAAAGAAAAGGTGCTCTCGTGTAAAAAGTTGTTTTTCTCTGCAAAAGAAGCTGATAACTTGTTTCTTGATTTTTGTTTTTAATTAAAAGCTTTGTGTGAAAAATGCTATGCTGAAGAGCTCAAACCACACTGAGCGTCCGCCATTTTGAGAACTGAAGCGAGACAGTCCACGTCACGTCAAGGGACCTCCCTCTCATTTTTCTTAGAGACACGCTGCTCGCTCCCTCACACGTTGCTCGCTCCCTCACACGCTGCTCGCTCCCTCACACGCTGCTCGCTCCCTCACTATCCATCCTTCATGGCAGTCTTATACTGCCATCCAGTGGTCAAAAAAAGTACTACATACAACAATTAACCAACATTTCTTCTTTACATTTTATTGTCAAATTTCAAACAATATTATCGTTTATCGCAATAGTTTCTAGGCTCTGGGTGGTAAGAAAGAGCTTCCAAGTGTAAGAAATGAGGCCAGTGTTAACTGACACACTTCTAATTTAATTAATTACTTATCCAACACTCGTGAGGTCAGATTAGTAATTTCACGGGTTCTCATCTTTTTCAGATTAATATTCAATAAATTCTGTGACTTGGTGGTGAGATGTAAAGACATGAAACGTTAACTTGTGTTGATTCACCAGGAGATGAATCATTTAATTAACAAATCATTAAATTACAATCACAACATATTTACATGGATTGATCGATCAGGTTTCCTATAACTAACTTTCAGCAGATTTAAACATAGGAACAACAGAACACAAGTCATGGGTCTTATTAACTTATTTCTGCAGGCACATTTAACTTTAAGTTTAAGGAGAAAGTTTAGGAGGAGGCTGGAAGAGGAAAAGAAGTTAAGAGTCAGGGAGTTATCTTGACGTGAGTTTAACCAGGAAAACATGGCAGTTCCTCGGCCGATCTCGGCTACACGTTGGTACGACTTGGCAAAGCATTTGACGACTTTGTTACCTCGTGAAGACGGTCAGTCCCCAGTTGGTCCAACTGGTCAGTTCGTTTACCGTTCTCAGCGTCTCCAGACGTCTGCCTCGACTTGAACCGAAGTAAACGGCATTTCCTGGTTTTGGTGTTTCAGAATAAAACTTTCCTTGGAAGAAAATTCATTCAGATGGAGATTTATAACCGGCATGTTATAAATCTTTTAACTGATGACGTGGTCATTAGCGTGTTGACCAGACGATCCATCAGTTCTTAGATGACAAACTCATAGTTCAGTTTTCAGTTTTCATCCGCAGACTCTTCTGCTCAGACAGGAGGTGTCTTCTTAAGAAGAGAGTGTGAGCAGCGTTACGTTTAATTCTCTCGTTGGCTTGTTTGGCCAGTGAGAGAGAGAGACGGAACGCATGAAGGTCAGCTTAGAAGAACAGATAGACTTTGTTTTAGGAGAAGACAGACAGACGCCAAACACTTGATTAAAGCTGTTTCTTATTTCTAAACAAATCTAAAAGTTTAGCTTGACATTAATTCAACTTTAGCAGAGTTCTTTGGTCTAAGGCACATTGAAAAATATATACCAGCACATTAAAGATTGACTGCTCATTGCAAATAACAAATTATCATAAAATGACAAAGTTATTCTGTGAATTAAGTCTGAATTAACCCTCTGGGGTCTGAGGTCTAAATGTCCGTTGTGGTATAAATTTGAATTTAGCCTTATATTTCCATCATAAAAACTATTTACCAGGCCTTGTTTGGTATTATTGTTTTCAGGACAACCTCATCTTCATGATTTTACAGTCTTTGTTTCATTTTGACAAAATGCATGATCACATTGGAGCAAAAAATAACATAAAAAATGAAATCCGTGTTAGTAAAATATTGATATGTTTACTATGAAACTCACAAAAATATTTAACGAACCATTTTGACAGCCTAAAATGAAAATTTCATTGGTAACTTTTAAGAACTTGTGTACAAACTTAGTAAAAAACGAATTAGAATACATATTTTTACATCATATAGTGGGTAATGTCCAATGCGTGTTTTTACCAATACAATTTGGGTCAAAACACCATCTCCATCAGAAATTCTCTGTGTTTTTTTCCCCCCTTTCATTCAGACAGACCAAAAAACGATTACAAACTCTTCACACACACTATTGAACACTAACTAATAAATAAAAACAAACAAACTGCAATATCTGAGCTGTCAATGGTGCTTTTTCACCCAGGATCTCCAAAACTCCATCTCCAAAAGTTTGAGCTGCAGCCCCATCAGAAATGCTCTGTTTTTTCCCCCACTTTCATTCAGACAAACAGACCAAAAACCGATTACAAACTCTTCACACACACTATTGAACATTAACTAACACAAATTATCAGGAAGTATTTTCTGATTTGTGTCTTGATTGAAATTATTAAAATAAAATAGTGGTAAAGTGTCTCTCTGCAGGAATGAGTGAGAGGTGCTTCAAATATAGTTCGGAGACATGTAAAAAGTGTATCAGTGACCAAGGATCTGGTCCACTACAGTCCCCCTTTTTGGAAATCATCGCCTGTCCTTGGGGATGAGTTCCAACACGAAAGGATACCACCGAATGTCTCTGATCTTTACATAATCCAGCAAATGGAAAAAAGAAAAATCAAAAATTATAATCCCATAATGTTTTTGGAAATTCCATATTGTTCGTAGGTAATCCCATTGCGGTAAGCTTTTAATCCTTTGGAAAACTGAGTCTGTTAACCCTTGAAAAACTGAGTTTGTGATCCCTTGGAAAACAAAGTCTTATAATCCACAGCGGTAATTCCATAGCGGTGGAAATGTCTTGGAGAGATGGCAGTGAGGTTTTTGACTCAAATATTTAATGGAATATTTGAGGGTGAGAAAATGCTTGAAGAATGGAGAAGAAGTGTGCTGGTGCCTATTTTTAAGAACAAGGGTGATGTACAGAATTTTAGCAACTACAGGGGAATTAAGTTGATGAGCCACACGATAAAGATCTGGGAGAGAGTTGTGGAAGCAAGACTTAGACAAGAGGTGACTATCTGTGTGCAGCAGTATGGTTTCATGCCAAGAAAGAGCACCACAGATGCCATCTTTGCTTTGAGGATGTTGATGGAGAAGTACAGAGAGGGTCAGAAAGAACTCCATTGTGTGTTTGTGGATTTAGAAAAAGCATATGACAGGGTGCCAAGAGAGGAGGTGTGGTATTGCATGAGGAAATCTGGAGTGGCAGAGAAGTATGTTAGACTGGTACAGGACATGTATGAGGACAGCAGGACAGTGGTGAGATGTGCTGTAGGAGTGACAGATAGCTTCAAGGTGGAGGTGGGATTGCATCAAGGATCGGCTCTGAGCCCCTTCTTGTTTGCTCTGGTGATGGACCGACTAACAGATGAGGTCAGGCAGGAATCCCCATGGACTATGATGTTTGCAGATGACATTGTGATCTGTGGTGAGAACAGGGAACAGGTGGAAGAGAAGTCAGAGAGTCAGAGAGTCAGAGAGAATTTATTGTCATTTGCACCGCATGTAGTACATGTGTTGAAAACGAGATTATGTACACAGGGTCCCAGTTACATCCAACAACAAATGCAAGAGAAAAACAATAATAACATCTAGGATTAACTAAGAGAGACATCAGCTAGTAATACACTAAGCCCTAATGTAGTAGAAAAACATCATTATAAACAGCAGCACGAACATGAGCAGATGGTCACAGATGAACGCAGCAACAAGAAACAGATCAGCATCAGCATGATGTGACATTTTGCAGTGTTTATTCTTATTATTTATTTATTCATGAGTCTGACAGCCTCAGGGTAGAAGCTGTTAGAAGCTGAGAACTTGGAGAGGTGGAGGTATGCACTTGAAAGAAGAGGAATGAAAGTCAGCCGTAGTAAGACTGAGTACATGTGTGTGAATGAGAGGGAGGCTGGTGGAACAGTGAGGCTACAAGGAGCAGAGGTCACTAAGGTGCAGGACTTCAAGTACTTGAGGTCCACTGTCCAGGAAAATGGGAAATGTGGTAAAGAGAGTCCAGGCAGGATGGAGTGGATGGAGAAAAGTTTCAGGAGTGATTTGTGACAAAAAGGTGTCAGCAAAGGTCAAAGGAAAAGTTTACAAGACAGTGGTGAGACCAGCTATGTTGTATGGTCTGGAGACAGTGTCATTGACAAAAAGACAGGAGAAAGAACTGGAAGTGGCAGAAATGAAGATGTTGAGGTTCTCCTTAGGAGTGACAAGGATGGATAAGATCAGGAATGAGATCATCAGAGGTACAGCACATGTTGAACAACTGGGAGATAAAGTTAGGGAGGCCAGACTGAGATGGTTTGGACATGTCCAGAGGAGGGACAGTGGTTTGGACATGTCCAGAGGAGGGACAGTGGGTATATTGGTAGAAGGATGTTAGAAATGCAGCTGCCAGGAAAAAGACAAAGAGGGAGGCCAAAGAGGAGATATATGGATGCAGTTAGAGAGGACATGAAGGTAGTTGGAGTGAGGACAGAGGATGCAGAGGACAGAGTGAGGTGGAGGAGGATGACTCGCTGTGGCGACCCCTGAAAAGGGAAAACCCGAAAGAAGAAGAAGAATCGCAATAGTTTCTGAGAAAATTAATAGCCCATCTAAATTAGTTAGTGACAGGCCTATTTGGTGCAGCTTTATTTCACAAATGCTAAACTCAAAAAAGTTATTTACTCTAAAATAAATCAAAGTGTAACTGGACGTCTTCTTCTTGTTTAGGTGATCAGACTTCTCAGCAGCCAGACCCTGCAGTTCCGTATCCTGGCTCTTAGTGCTACTCCCGGAGGAGATACAAAGGTGAGAATAAAACATTTCAGTCCTAACGTATGTGCTTTAGAGACGACATGACCTTGCATTTGACCTCTGACCTCTCCACCCTCGTGTCGTCTCTGCAGTCTGTGCAGTCCGTGATCTCCAATTTGCTCATTTCTCACGTCGAGCTGCGTTCAGAGGAGAGTGCGGACATTCAGGCGCACTCTCACCAGCGAACTGTGGAGAAAGTGGTGGTTCCTCCGGGTGAGACCCTCTCTGCGTACCAGGCGCGCTACCTGCAGGTAGGCACACGCAGCGGGTCTGTTGTAACTGTCTCCTCCTGTTGGTCGGCTAATTCCCTGAACGGATTCAGTTTGGCTTCACCAAATTGGATTTAACATTTAATTTAATTTAATTTGTTCTAAAATCAGTTTGGTAAGAGGCACTTGAACTAGAAAAACGAATTTGTATGGACGCCCAACAAAGGAGAGAGAAATGAATAGGGTAACAGCTTTGACATCTATTGGAAAAGACAATTTAATAATAAAATAAAGAACAATTCTGGTTATTATTCTATTTGGAATCAAACGCAGGGTGCTTTGAAACTGCACATTTAGTTTTTTGTTTTAAAATTGCTATATATTTGCCTACAAAACAACATTTCACGACAAACGCACTTCTTGCTAACACACTCTAAATTATTTTAGTTGGTAAACATTTGATCTAATAAATTAGCTTATGCTTAGGCTACTGTAAAGAAGTTAAAGGTCCACTGACATCATCTTACAAATTTGCATGAAATGATAGAAGAAATATATATTTTATCATTCCACTATGTTCGTTTTTGCAAACAAATGATAAATTAATGAAAATTCCTTCCAAACTGAGTCTAAAATTAAAAACCGCTTTTCTCTCTGAAAATTCCGACTACAAGTGAATGCAACATTTGTGACGTAGGAAGGAGAACGTCTTTAGAACGCCCCATATAAATATTCATGGCGAACAAGAAATAAAACAACAAAATTATCAATCTAAGTTAAGATTTGAGCTATTTGTCTTTAGTTTTGGAAGCAGGAAGTTAGATGAGCAGAAACAGCAGGTTCTAATTTAGGTCTGCACCCGTATGTATTTGACTCTTACCTGTTCAGGAAGCAGGGAGCTCAGTCCGAGGGGGGGCAGCTTTATTTATTCCATTTTTGACGAAGGTCTTACATCTTTTGGGAAAGTGAAAAGGCTCACTTGTTCACTGATGATATTAGAACACCCAAATGCGACACACCGAACCGGCATTTTTTAAGTTTTACAAAAAAAAAGGCGATCTGGCTGAGAATGAATATGCGTTAATGGCAGACGAAGACTGAAGGTCCTGCTTCCTACGTCACAAATGTTGCATTCGCTTGTAGTCGGAATTTTCAGAGAGAAAAGCTGTTTTTAATTTTAGACTCAGTTTGGAAGGAATTTTCATTATTTTATCATTTTATTTGCAAAAACAAACATAGTTGAATGATAAAATATATATATCTTCTATCATTTCATGCAAATTTGTAAGATGATGTCAGTGGACCTTTAAACTGAACCTTTCTGTTCCTTGGGTCTTTGCTGCCACCGTCTGGGCACGGTTAGCTTGCTCCTTTATTGAAAACCAAAACTTTATTCTGAATCACACATTTTCTGTCTGTGTGCTTCTTTCTGGGTCAGTTGCTGTTAAACGACTCATTTATCTTTAAAGCTGTTAGCACTCCGTGGCCATGCTTGGGTAGACTCAGCTGTTTTCATTAACCAGCCCTTCCTGTTGTCTGTTTGTGGACATTTCTGCACCGGTTAATTGTTAGCAATGAAACACCTGGATTTTAAAATTGGCTGCTCCAGCTTCAAGTTCTTCTCCTTCAATTTCACTTTTTTATTGTTTCTCTTTAGATTTGAACAAGATTAGGCTTTGTATCCTTGTTGCCCTGGCTTCAGGGTGTCTGCACCCTGCTGCTTAAATTCTGATTTTCTACTTCGGTTGGTTGTGAAGTCGTGTTGGCAGAATGTATTCATCATGGAGGGAGTCATTAAAATGAACCACCATGCAGACAGGTGTGCTTTTTACTTAAGTTATCGGCCCTTTTCACCACACATCAGCAGGTATTGTCCATCTTCGCTTGCTCCTCTGCATGGTGCTTCTGATCAGGCTCTGATAGAGGCTTTGCAGACAGATGTGTGTGTTGTCAGCTGCTGCTGATCTGTCTTGAAGGTTGCATGCTTTGTGTGCAGGTGAAAACAGATGATGTAATTTAGGTTGAAGGAAATTATCTGTCCAAAAAACTTCAGCACAAATATTCTTGTATATGATTTAGGAAAATGTTTCAACACACATTGGACGTTTTTTATTTTTTTTGTACATCTACCTTATAATGTTTTTGCTACTTTTTGCTACTTTTTCTTTTCTTTTGTTTATTGTTTAATTTATTTGTATCATTGATGTTCATCATTCTTTAGTTTGTAGCAGGTCGCTTTCGTAAATGAGCCCTCGAAGCTCAATAAGATTTACCTGACTAAATAAAGGTTGAATGAATGAATGAAAAAAGTACCGTAGTCCCTCGTTTTTTGTGGGTGTTACGTCCAAGCCCCACTGTAAGTGAAAATCCGCGAAGTAGCAATGTTATATTTATTTTAGTATTTTATATATTTTAAAGCCTTCCCACACTCTTGCAATGTTCTAAACAATTAAATCTACATAATTTTAACAACATACGCACAGTACTGTATATGTAGCTACTAAATTTTACTTAGTGTGGCTGACATTATTTTTTTACTACTGTATGCATAAAATTGCTCAAAATATATATATTTTATCATTCAACTATGTTCGTTTTTGCAAACAAAATTATAAAGCAATTTAATTTTGCTTTAAAAGTGATTTTAAACTTTGCGCCGTGTTTATTCACGGGAAATCCGATTACACGCGAATGCAACATCTGTGACGTAAAATCGGGCAGAGGGCTCTGGTCTCTTTAATAGCGGACAATTTAAAACTCGACGCATTCATCAATATATGTGAAGATTTGAGCTATTTGTCTTCAGTTTGGGAAGCAGAAAATAGTTTGGGTGATGGAACAAGAAACAGCAGGTTCTAATTTAGGTCTGATGCTGTATGAGACTTACCTTCAGGTGAGGGGGGGCTCCGAGGGGGACAGCTTTGTTTGTTTAGTCCAGTCTTGAAGAAGTATTTCATCTTTTGGGAAAGTGAAAAGGCTCACTTGTTCACTGATGATATTCGAACACCCAAATGCGACACAACGTAACGGCATTTTTCAAGTAAAAAAAAAAAACGCGATCTGCAGGCGAGCTCCAGACACACGCAGACTGTCTCTGCCCCATTTTACGTCACAGATGTTGCATTTGCGTGTAATCGGATTTCCCGTGAATAAACACGGCGTGAAGTTTAAAATCACCTTTAAAGCAAAATTAAATTGATTTATCATTTTGTTCGCAAAAACAAACATAGTTGAATGATAAAATATACAGGTACAGTACATGTATATATTTTGAGCAATTTTATGCATAGTAAAAAAAATCATGTCAGTGACGCTTTTAACAGCTCTGCAGAACAGGAGCGGCTCGGTTCTGGTCCGACCAGAGAGATGGAAAAAGTCTCGGTGGACTCTGGATGGAGCCCCGGCCCTATGGTGGCGCATCCCCACTCGAAAGTACTTGTAGGCCGGCTAGGAACTCTCGGGTTCACTGCTGAGTCTGGGGGTCTGGTTCTGGTCCGGTTCAGTAGGTTCTGTTCAGCTCTCTGCATCTGCTGGGCGCCATAGTCCCTGTAGTTGTCATGATGGCGTCTCTGCGTTGTGAACCCATATGCAGGAGAAACGAGGAAAAACTCCGGTAAAAGTAAGTAAACTTATTTATTTGACAAAAGTTACAAAATAAACAGCTGGCAGAGCAGCAACTTACTCAATGGAGAAACAGAGGGAGTAGCAGTCATGAAGCCTTGACGGGACAAGGACAATCCGGACACAAAGACTAGACACCAAGGGGCTGAATATATACTGACACTGATGAGTAGGAATGAGAGACACCTGCATTGATTGGGATTACACACAGGTGAGACAGTGCAGAGTGACAGGAGGAGGAATGCTGAACAGGGACTGGTAAACATGAGGGAAAGAAAACATGACAGGAGCAGAGCCTGACATAACCCCCCCCTCAAGGATGGCACCCGACATCCCCAAGAAGAGCCCCCCACAAGAACAAGGGCGGGCGGAGGGAGGCAACAGGGAGGACGGCGGGCCAACAACAGCCAGATCCGAGGGACGCCCAGGAGGACGCCCATCACCAACAGCCAGATCCGGGGGACGCCCTGGAGGACGCCCATCATCATCAGCCAGATCCGGGGGACGCCCTGGAGGACGTCCCACATCAGCCAGATCCGGGGGTTGACCAGGAGGTCGTCCATCGAGCGGCGAGATGTCAGGCGGGCGACCAGAGTAACGCCCAGCAACGGCCGGAACACCTTCGTCGGCCGGAACACCTTCGTCGGCCGGAACACCTTCGTCGGCCGGAACACCTGTCGTCGGCCGGAACACAGTCGTCGGCCGGAACACAGTCGTCGGCCGGAACACAGTCGTCGGCCGGAACACAGTCGTCGGCCGGAACACAGTCGTCGGCCGGAACACAGTCGTCGGCCGGAACACAGCCGTCGGCGATGCCAGGACCCCCGTCGTCGGACGCCGAGACGTCGTTGGGCGCCGAGGCGGGCGATAGGACGTCTGCGGCGACGGGACCCTCTGTCGAAGATGAGGCGTCTGCGACGCTGGGACCCCCGTCGCCAGGACCCTCTGAGATGTCGTCAGGATCCTCGTCGTGGGGACCCTTTGCTGAGACGTCGTGGGGACCCTCATCGTGGGGACCCTTCGCTGAGACGTCGTGGGGACCCTCGTCGTGGGGACCCTCTGAGACGTCGTCGGGGACCCCGTCGTGGGGACCCTCTGCTGAGACGTCGTGAGGACCCTCGTCGTGGGGACCCTCTGAGACATCGTGGGGACCCTCTGTTGAGACGTCGTGAGGACCCTCGTTGTGGGGACCCTCTGAGACATCGTGGGGATCCTCTGTTGAGACGTCGTTGGGGACCTCGTCGTCGGGACCCTCTGAGACGTCGTGAGGACCCTCGTCGTGGGGACCCTTTGCTGAGACGTCGTGGGGACCCTCGTCGTGGGGACCCAGGACCACCTCTGGACCAGTATCTGTAGGGGAAAAGAGAGACAAAGAGACTGCTCCAGATGGACCTGGTTGGTCGGCGGCAGGTGCAGGACCCAGTGCAGCAGGTACTGGAAACTGCCTGGGTGCTGGCACAGGAAGGGCCAGTCTCGGTGCTGGCACAGGAAGGGCCAGTCTCGGTGCTGGCACAGGAAGGGCCAGTCTGGGTGCCGGTACCGGAGGGACCAGTCTTGGAGCTGGTACAGGAAGGGCCAGTCTTGTCTCAGCATGAGTGGAACCAGTCCAGGAGGTGCTGCCAGGTGAAGCCACTGCTGCTGCTGAACTGCCAGGTGAACTCATAGGTGCAGCTGTCATGGAAACCAAACCTGGTGCAGCTGTCATGGAAGACATGGAAACCAAGTGTGGTGCAGCTGATATAGAACTTAGAGTTGCATCAGGCTGAGCAGCTGGAGTGGGTCCTGTACTGGCTGTAGCTGCTGCTGTGCTGACAGGTGAAACTGCTGTCGATGAGCTGGGAGGTGTGTCAGGCTGAGAGGGGGTCAACAGAAGCGAACGCAACACACGTCTCTCTGACCACGCCTGCTGAAAACGTTGCCACGCCCCCGGCGAGTCGCCATCGCCATCAGGTCCTGTAAATGAGGAAATGGCTTCCTCCGCCGCGATCAACCTGTCCCAGAGACCGGCCGAGCTGCAGACTTCATCCTCCTTCATCAAGAGTCTCTCTGGGGTTCCCTCAGAGCCTATCTGCTGGACCAGCAGAGAAGAGGACTGGTATTCCCCCCCCCTTCGAAATTCTCCCGGGCTCTGCAGACAACCGGCGAGGCATCGAAGACGGGAGGGGCTGGGGTTCGATGAAGCCGGCTCGATTCAGCCGTCTGTTCCTCCTGCGGTGAGCCCGGAAGAGGTGCCCCTCCGGGACAACAGGAGGTCTCTTGTGAGTCGCTGCCGCTTCTTGAGGTGGTGAGGAAAAGGGGTCCAGTCTGATCGCCAAGCGAGTCCCGACGAACGCGTTCCTCTTCCTCCATTCTTCCTCACGCTGAGCGGTCTTCTTCGCCTCTCGGACAGCGTACTCAAAAAGAGTTATTTTTCTCCCACTGGGTTCAGTATGGTGTCCGGATTCTGTCATGATGGCGTCTCTGCGTTGTGAACCCATATGCAGGAGAAACGAGGAAAAACTCCGGTAAAAGTAAGTAAACTTATTTATTTGACAAAAGTTACAAAATAAACAGCTGGCAGAGCAGCAACTTACTCAATGGAGAAACAGAGGGAGTAGCAGTCATGAAGCCTTGACGGGACAAGGACAATCCGGACACAAAGACTAGACACCAAGGGGCTGAATATATACTGACACTGATGAGTAGGAATGAGAGACACCTGCATTGATTGGGATTACACACAGGTGAGACAGTGCAGAGTGACAGGAGGAGGAATGCTGAGCAGGGACTGGTAAACATGAGGGAAAGAAAACATGACAGGAGCAGAGCCTGACAATATTATATCGAGTGGAAACTCTTCACATTAAACAAGTTAGATGTTCCCACCGCTAGTTAGAACGACTCTGTCACGTTTTGAAAAATAAAGAAACCGAGTAAGACTCGCTGCAGATGAGACCTGCAGTTTAACAAAACCGAACTACGTCCACACCGACAAATTAGTCTTTCCTCTCATCAGTGATGTCGTCTCTTTCTCTTCGCTTGTGAAACTTTGTTCAGTCACATTCTGACGGTCATGAGCACTCGTTTGACTCGTTTTGAAGCGAAAACTTAACGCGCTTTGGAGACTAGCTTAGCTTTTAGCCTGCTACCGCTAACGCCTGCTGCTGGAGTGAGCGCTGCGTAATAACAACATCACCACGCACGTTTTGTGTCACAGCTTTTTCTGTCCGGGCGGGTTGTAGAAGCAGCCGCTTCAACCCGAACAGAAACAGAAAAACGTCAATGAAACGTTGTAAAATCCTATCGAAATATCGAAAATATGCTTAAACTTCATATCATCGTTATTGAATAAAAGTATATCGCGATATTTATCGTTATTGAATTATCGTCCAGCACTACTTAATATATATATATATATACATATATATAAATATATATATATATATACATATATATATATATATATATATATATATATATATATATATATATATATATATATATATATATATATATACATAAATAAATACATAAATAAAATTGAAATTAACAAATCAAGACCCCGACACACACACCCCCGTCCCCAAATGTACTGTTGGTGAGTGTTGTTGTAAAGTGTACTTAAAAGGGAAAGAGAAGGAGCAAAGGCTAGCATTGTACCAGTTTCCCCTCCACTCCAACTCTAACCCAGGCCCTAATTGTCTAGATGCATAATGTTGAGTGAGCATAGGCATGGGGGCGAGATTGATGTCATCCCGCCACCCATAGCCATAGTGCTCACTCCATTCCCTATATGTGACTTTTATGAAGATGTTTATGAATGAATGTCTAAAGTGTATATAAAATTGAGTCCCAGGTGCTCTTAACAACAGAGATGTAAAACCATTGCAGCACACCCGAGACCCAAATTCCCTACATGTATTAATTTAAGATGAAGAGGGCGGAGGTGCGTGTTGAGGGATGGGGAGAAAAATATCTGCAGGAACAGTGCTCCCACAGCGAGTCAGCTCCCCCGCTGACCCTGCTTACCCCCCCAGCTCGCCAAGGTCCACCCAAGGAGCGAGGTAAAGGAAACACCTCTCCGACCGCCAGGACATTGAGCCAAGACCAGAGAGGGACACGGCCCCGAGGGCCGCCAACAGCAGAACCAACAGCCCACACCCACCAGGGCCGCCACGACCCCTGCGAACCGCAGTCAGCCCGCCGTCCAAG
>JBBPBX010028566.1:0-10067 GCA_038048925.1 Garcialebias charrua
TCTTGTTTTATGGAACATAAATTTGGCTGCCATTAGCATAAAAATGTAAAGTGACACCATGTTTCTGGAGAATAAATCCTAGAGGAAGTATATAAAAGGAAAAAAGAACAGGGCCAATTATAGAGCCCTGAGGTTCTCCACATATAGCTGCTACAGATGACTCAGCAACTTTGACACATAAACACACACACACACACACACACACACACACACACACACACACACACACACACACACACACACACACACACACACACACAAGCTTTTAAAAAAAAAAAAGATCTAAATCCTTGCAGAGCAGAACCTTGAATCCACACACCTAGTTTTCCAGGCAAGACAAGATAATCTGATGGTCCACTGTGTCGAAGACAATTGTTAGGTACAACAACATTAAAACTATGCTGTGACCAGAATCTGTGACCAAAACAATGTAATTAAAAATGTTCAACTATGCTGACAGTACTGTGGTGAGTTTCAAAACCAGATGGAAACAGTTCAAGAAAGTTGTCCTCTTTATAAAATCAGCTGCAAACCATTTTCTCCAAGATCTTAGACAGAAGATCAGTTTTGAGCCTGGCCTAAAATTTGACACTACTGTGGAGTCCCGGCCCTGCTTTTTAATCAGTGGTGTCATAACTGTACATGTCCATTTGCCAAGCTACCATTTATAAAATTGGACACATAAGAAGCCACAGTGGAAAAATCCTCTTTAAAAAGATGAAGTGGAATTGGATTGTTTGGAGTCCCCCGACTAGTGATCTCTTAAAAAAAAGGCAGAGTGATGAGTTCAAGCTAACTGAAAACAGCACAAGATGTGACAGAGATGGAGGAGTCATATGTAGAAAGGTGGACTTATGACTTCTCAATTTTAATGGGGTTAATACTAGGATACATCTATGTCTAATCTCAAAGCTAAATAAAAAAAATGTATCTTACAAATAATCAGTAAACAAAACAAAAAAATACATGTTTTATCTGCCAAAATTGTATAATTCAATCTGTTTATTGCACGTTTAGAGACAACATTGTGTATTCTCACAATAATAAAGCAAGAAAAACATTGAAGAAAATCTTTTCTTTTCCCTTATTTATCCTTTTTTGATAGGCGGACTATATCCTAATAAAATAACTTGATAGTTTAAACAGGAATTTTTCTCAAGTTTTTGTCTAAGTTTTCCTTTTTATTTTACTTTACAAATTGCTTATTTTAGTTTATCATAATTACAGTATTATTGATCAATAGCTATCTTTTCTATTTATCTACTCTTGCATAAGAACATGTGAGAATTTACAAATTAGAGATAAACTCACTGTATCTACCTTAAATACCTGTAAACTATACCAAAGAAAAACCTGTTTTTAATTAAAGTATGCATTTCACACCCACTCAGCTAGTCTAGCTGGATAATCCTTTTCACCAACTTAATTTTGTAAAGAAAAAAGTGTTGCTGGCTGCAGTAGTTAGGTAACACTTTTCCTCCTCTTTCTCCAGCGTCCTCTTGAATTAGAATAATCCCTCAATTATCTAATTCCAATAATTATCAGTCTGGCGTGCAGGCTCTCTTTCTTTCTCTTTGTTTCATTTTGCATGTGCATGCCACGCACAAACTTGTGCACCAGGTCAAGAAAATCATTTGTTCAAATAAACAAACAAACTGAAACAACCTTCTTGTCTCTGATCAAGAAATAAGAAGTAAAACCTAAATTTGCTAAGAAAACAACTGACTACAATCGCCCAACACTGGCATATAATATAAACGAAGCCATACACTTAATTTCTTTCTGTTTCTTTCTTTTCTTAATCCCTGGATAAATTATGCTGCTGACCAGCAAGATTATCAAGGGATCTTAAAAAAAAGTTTGAAGTAAACATAAAAAGAAAAGAAAAATACAGCCCTTGATTTGGAAGCTTTAAAATGATAATTTAATTAAATGTAAAGTCAGAAAACAAATCCACTGCTGCCTTGCACTACCAATTACCCTAAGAGCAAAACGCATCTAATCATGTGAGTCCATTAACCTTAATGAAAGCTACTCCAACAAATGTGGCTGCAAATACTTTGCTCTGCTCATAAACCCGAACATGTTGCATTTTTAGATACAAATAATCCTTCCATGTGTCATTTGTCTCCAAATATCATCTACTAAGTTTTCAGCTGGTATTTTATTTAATATTTAAAAAAAAATCACAGTATGACACTACACACCAATCAGAACCAGCTCTTTTGATTTGCTCCCTGCCTCACAAACAACATTGTACAATCCAAGTTATTAAACTGAATTAAACAAGATTACATTTGTAAGGGGATTGATTACTTTACTGTACTTTATAAAAACACAAATATAATTGAAATACCCAAGGTAAGCTGTTTGCTTCATGAACATATACAAATATTTCAGAATTTAAAAAACGAATAAAATGCTATTTTTCTCAAAAATCTATATATACACTTTTTGTTTAGCTTCTCTTGTTGATATGGTGAAATATTTGATAGTTTTATCAAAGTGGAAACACGCTTGCTGTAAGATGTAGCAGATATTTTCCTCTTACATTCATGGTTAACTTGAAAATATAAAAATGGTTTGATCATAAATAACACATAACCAAAAGAAAAAAAATTAATAGACTAAACAACATGGTGGACAGAAAACACTGGGAGGCATTTCATCACCACAGACTTCAGCAAGGAACTTCATAGCACTACAATTAAAGGACTTGAAAACAAAAAGGCAATGAAACCCATTTCAGTTCTAGAAAAACAATGTGAATTTATCTATATAACCTGTAAATAGATTGGTTTGTATGTTTTTAGACATTTTTACCTTTTGTAACTTTTTATAATTATTTTGTTCTTTTTTATACTTGAATACTATTACCTTGGTACTTGTTAATACGCCCCTGGCAGACACATGTATGTAATGTTGATTAAAAAAAAACTTAATAAAAAAAATGAAAGAATGTCAAATATTCTCACAATCAGTCATTTCTTTCTTTATTGTACATTTTTGTAGCAATTTTTTCTTTTTTTCCCCCTATCCTTCAGAAACATTAAATTAAAATAAGTAGGTAACACATGCATACTTGACAGTTACATTTTGCTGCCAATAATATACAAAATAATTAACAAATACAAAATATGTAAAATTAATTTAATACAGAGTCAGAGTCAGAGTCAGAGAGTCTTTATTGTCATTTGCACCGCATGTGGTACATGAGATGAAAACGAGATTATGTACACGAGGTCCCAGTTACATCCAACAACAAATGAAAGAGAAAAACAGTAATAACATCGAGAACTAACTAAGAAAAACATCAACTAGTAATACACTAAGCCTAATATAGTGGGAATAAACAGCAGCACGAACATGAGTTTGTATGAGCAGATGGTCACAGATGGTCACAGATGAACACAGCAACAAGAAAACATATCAGCATCACCATGATGTGATATTTTGCAGTGTTTATTTTAATTTTATTTTTATTTATTCATGAGTCTAACAGCCTCAGGGTAGAAGCTGTTCCTCAGTCTAGTGGTTCTACACTTGATGCTCCTCAACCTCCGTCCTGAGGGGAGTGGGGCAAAGAGTGAGTGTGCTGGATGAGTGAGGTCTTTCATGATACAGGTGGCTCTTTTCCTGCATCTAGAGGTGTAAATGTCTGTGATGGTGGGGAGACTGACTCCAACAGACTTCTGTGCAGCCTTCACCACTCTCTGCAGAGCTTTTCTTTCTTCAACTGTGCAGCCTCCATGCCACACGTTGATGCTGGAGCACAGGATGCTCTCCACTGCACACCTGTAGAACGAGGTGAGAACTGGGCTGCTCAGGCCGGCTCGTCTCAGCCGTCTGAGGAAGTAGAGTCTCTGATGACCTTTCTTGATCAGGCTGGTGGTGTTGTTGCTCCAGCTGAGGTTATCATTCAAGTGTACACCCAGGTATTTGTAGCTGGAGACCACTTCCACTGCAGACCCACCTATTATCAGTGGGGCATGGGTGTGTTTGTTCCTTCTGAAGTCCACAATCATCTCCTTTGTCTTCTTCACATTCATGTGAAGATTGTTCTCTTTGCACCAGCTCTCCAGATGTTCCACCTCCTGTCTGTAGCTGGACTCATCATTGTTTGTGATGCATCCCACCACCGCTGTATCATCTGCAAACTTAACAATATGACAGCCTGGAAGTGTGGCTGTACAATCATATGTGAGCAGAGTGAACAGAAGGGGGCTCAGCACACATCCCTGAGGAGAGCCAGTGCTGAGGGTTATGGTGGAGGAGGAGAAGTTGTGGATCTTCACGGACTGTGGTCTGTCTGTTAAGAAGTCTAGTATCCAGTTACAAATAGAGGGGCTTAGTCCAAGTGTAGATAGTTTGTCTATCAGAGTTTGGGGGATCATGGTGTTGAAGGCAAGTAATACCAACTTTAAGCCAAATTTACATTGTTTGTGCTCCTTTTTTTTACTTATGTTTTTGAAAAACTCCATGCATAAGTGCATTACGTATGGTCATTTTTTAATTGCATTATAAATGATAAATGATTACCTCAAAATCATAGGCAATAAGTTTGTATAATTTATTATTGATTCACCAGTGTGTGTAAAACCAGGATTAACAAGATAAGGCTTATATGATTAACATTAAACATTATTTTTCCTTTACATAAATGATATGCAACATTTTGCCTTCTCAAACATTATCGATCCAGTCAGTGCAAAGATTCAGTTGTGTTGAAGCTTTTATATGGTGCTTAATGTGCATAACGGCATGTGTGTTCTTGCCAGAATAATCATTTATTACGTCAGTCCTTTATTCTGCTTTCTCTCATTTGTCGTTTCTCTTTTTTTATGTCTTCCTCAGAATGAACCAGAACCGCCTAAAGAAGTCATCAGCTGTGGGCAAGCGCTCTGAAACTGGGAAAAGCTTCGGCAGTGATGTCCAATCAGAAGCTGCTAAACCAATAAGGCAGTCGATAAAGGAAGAACTTTAAGAGTTTATTGGATATTGAATTCCTGTCTACAGTTTCATTCACGGTCTTCTAACCTGCTGCCCAAACGCTTGGACTCATTTAGATAAACAGGAGCTGGAACATTGTGGCTTTCTGTTGGATATAATCTCACTGACGGTGGCTGATGTCGCCACTCGCCTCCATCCCTTTCAGCTCCTCCGGGGGCTGAGCCAACCGGAAGAGGAGCATGGGCAGAAGAGCGGCTGACCCAACAAATCCAGTGCCAGCACTGGGTGTTCCACTGGCAGGCGGGCGATGGGGCCCGCTGTGCAGCATTGGGGTGCAGACATCTCCCACACTGCGGACTCTCTCCATCAAACGGCACGGCAGCCAACTGACCAACACGGATCAAGCCCCCACCATAGATACCAACAACACGATGACAGCAGAAGCCAGAGGAGTTATTAGAATTGACAGCAACAGCCTGCCGGAGTCCAAAGGGACATCTCAGAACGAGATTAACAGTCTGACACAGGACAACATGGGGTCACAAGGGTACGGCAGTGGAGTTTATTGTCAACTCAAAACCATCCAAACAAACCCCAAGGACACAAAAGACAAAAGGACAGCTCGGTATACAAACGGCAGTGTGGTAGCCTCGGAGTTGGTTGGAGGGGTTTGCAGCGAGGCCACAGAAACTAAGGAGCCAGCCCAGGAGAAAAGAAGGGTCCAGTCACTGCGAGGGGAAAGTCATCGCTCTGTATTAAAGACAGGGAGTGTTGGCACCCCGGTACATGTTACTCCACCTCGACCCTGTCGATTGATGGCAAATTCCCCACAACGCCTTTGCGGGACATGTGGGAGGAGACGGTCCCAGGTAACACAGTGCACAGGTGCATGTCGCAGGAGGGCGGTGAACCAAATCACAGCGAGTCAGACTTTACCTAATCCGCCACGGAAAGCATCTGCTGCTCCCACCCAGTCAAGAAAAGCCTCCGCCGTTCTGAACTCCCAGCCTTGCATCAAAAGCACTGACCGAGGCGCGCCGCAGCAGCACACATCAGTAAAGACTGCTCAAACGCCACAGTTGTCACACACCATTCCAAAAACAAACACAACGCACTCTCAGAACAGAACGAAAGACTCAAAGCAGCAAACAAGGCCGCGTTCAGCAGAGTTTCCCTGTTACAAGGACTCGGCCACGCAAACATCTGAAACACAATCAGACAACAACGCAGACAAGACCACCGCTAGCACAGGTTCACATCACCATCAAAACACAGAGGCGATCAAACGTTCACCTGACAAACACACTCATGATCAGGCTCAAAACCAGAAAACTGATGAGCGCTTACATCCACACACGTCAGTCCACATCATTCCAAGGCCTCGAACTCCATCCCTTCACTGCGACTCAAAGTCCAGCAGTGTCCCAACTGGTCCACTGAACAATTTGCCAAAAGCAGCTCATTGTAAACCAGCAGCCCAAACCAAAAACCAGGAGACAACAAGTACACCCAAACAATCCTCAGAACGGATCGATTTTAAGGACTGCACAAAGCAGAAGGGCAAAGCGTCTGATGACCACACTCTGCCTTGCAAGACTCATTTAAAAGCACAATGTAACGGGACTCTAGGAGGACTGTTAGATGGACACGCAGTGCATGTGCCACACGGGCTGGAGAGACAGCTGCAGAGTGTGGAGGAGAGCCTTCTGTCCAACCAGGAGAAGATCAAGGTGCTTCTCAATGTGATTCAAGACCTGGAGAAGAGCAAGGCTTACAACGAAGGGTGAGATACCTGACACTGGGATGGGAGAGTGAAAAGGGGCAAGAAGAAAAGAATGACATGTAAAAGAAATAAGTTTAAAATCCAAGACAGATAGTGAAAGTAAAACAAGAGGAAGATAAGCACAGAGGGAAAGTTTAAACCAGAGCTGAGAGAGCCACTGCTCAAGCAGGGACGAGCCCAAGTGATAAAAACGAGAATGTTTGTGCTTGTGAGTACGCAGGTGTGATGCAATCATTTGGAATTATGACACAGTTTCTTTAACTTAGTGATGGCATCATCTTCCTGGTTCTCCTATTTTATTACCTTTAAGAATCGTAGGTCCCAGTGGAACACTGCACTACCTGGCAATGAAAACTCATCACATTTTTGTTTTTGTTTTCGCCTGCTAATCTTTTTTCTTTGCAACTTGCTTCAAGCAATCATCTGACTCCGTCGCCATCTTTGCATCCTTCTTTGCCACACGCCTAGTTGACATCTTTTCACTCTGATTTTTTTTTTCACATTTCCACACCTCTGCATAAAGGCCATGAATGCTAATAATAACTGTGAGTCACACCATTGCACTTAAGACAAACCTCTTCGCTTTGTCTATCAGAGCCCTCCTCTGAGAAAGTTTAAATGTTCATGCTAGAATAAAGTGTGTTTTAAGAATTTTTGGGACTCACACCAAAAAAAAAAAAGTTTGCTGCCCAACTAAGAGATTAAGACTAGGTAGGACACTTATGTGAAGTTGTGTGTCATCTTCATAAATAAGCAACCATTCATGAACCTAAATAATTGAATTAAGCAAACAAATACAAGCAGTACAATGTTGGATAAATTATTTGCATTGTTTACTCAAAAGAACCACTCACATGGCAGGTGACTATTTATATCTGAAACTTAGTTTACATGAATAAACATATATAAATATACAAAGATCTATGCATGAAAACCTGTCACAGATAAACCCCTCAAGCCGTGTTATCTGCTCGCTTTTATATCCCTCTCATTTCAGAGTTCAACGTAGTTCAGGGGGTGTCCTTGAAGCCAGCTGCAGTCTTCTAGAGCACAAACATATGGTTCATGGGCAGAGATAAAATATTGTTTTGGGAGATGGTTTGGCTGATTTGGGAAACAACCCAGGAGCTCCTTGTTCTCAGGGCAGAAGGGAAGAGAGTTCTCAACCATAATAATTAAAACATCCATAACCTTTCACCAAAAATTCTGTAACAAAACCACTGTCCCCTGTCATGGAGGAATTTGAATAGTGAGTGTCTGTAGTTCTCAATATGTTTTTTTTTTCTGGATTGGAACTATACAGGGGATGAGAATGAGCCTTAATGTTTTTTATGCAGCATATTCAACTTGCACTGTGTTTAACAAAAGTGGTAGTTTATTTTTTGTTTGTCTGTTTATTGTCCGAGACAGCACTGAGTGGAGGGAGCAATTTTCTCCACCATCAGGTGCAAAGGCGATGCTAGGGGGTGGCTAGTGGTGGCCTTGGCCACCAGATAAATCTTCAACCACACCACCGGGCCCCCAATTATTTGAAGAAACCATACCTTCCAGCAATATATAAACTAGAAAGAATAATTTCCTTAAGTAGTAGGGGTGGCCGGTTTACTAGTCCCTCACAACTTTGCGATTCCTTTCTCATGGACTCGCTCTATTGAGGTTTTTCAAAATAAGATTGGACATGACACACAATTGGCTGATTGATGGATGAGCCTCACGATTCCTCATGGAATTTTTTATTTAAAGTACCGGTAAATTATTTTAAATTATTTAGCACCCGCTGCACCTTTGTGCACCCCAGCGCTGCAGGAAAAAAAGCTTCCTTCTGCAGCTGATCAGCTGTTCTCTGTGCAGAGCAGAGAAGTGGGCGTGACCAATAGTGCTTGAAGGTGGCAAAGTGTAGACAGGCAGGGAGTTGAAATCATGACATTCTGTGCTCTTTTAGAGCATTCAGAGTTTAGAAACATTGGCCCTCATGCACGAACCGTTCGTACGCACAGATTTGTTCTTAAACTGTGCGTACGAGTGATTTAGGATCATTTGTGGCATTCAACAATGTTTTCGTATCCTAAGATTTTTTTCAGATACGAACAAAATTTACGAGTGGTCCGGACCTGTCGTATATTTTAGGAGCGTCAGTCTGCTGTCATCCAGACGGAATTTCCCCACTAATAACTTCATATTTCGTTATTTAGAAAATATTTTGGGTTTAAAAAAATCACGCACCATAATTATTCTTGACAATAGGTTATTCTGTTTGAATTAGAATTATAATTTTAAGTTTAATTTGTCTGGTGTGTCGCGCAGGCTTCAGTGAGTCGTGCGCTCCCCTTGGTCATCAAAGCCCTCCTCATATTAACACCCAGGTACATAAAATTCCCATACACCGCCGCAGAACAAGTACGAATTAAGACTGATTTTCATGCTATTGCTGGACTGCTGTGCCAAACACCATCGGAGCAATAGATTATTATATCTGATTCGAAATATAACCTGCAGAATGTGGTTGCGCGATGACCAGGAGGAGCGCGCATGACTCATTTGTGCTGCAAAACATGTTGGCACGCGTCTTGCGCAGCATGGCATTTATTGTCCATCCATCTCGGTAACGCAGACTATTCCTCCTGTCCGTGCTGCGGCGAGACGTTTGTTTGAAGCCATTTTCAGATCAAACCATTTATTCTTGATTTCTGATACTGTACGACCCACGGGAGACACAACATATGCACTACAATATTAATATGAAGTTAACTGTAGTTTCGAGACATTTTAAAATGCTTCTGTTCAAAAACACATCCGACACTTGCGGGGGGGTGGGGGGTAGCGGTGCGCTCTTCTGAATAAGTGAAACTATAATGTAACACAGTTGTTTACACTAAAATTAAAAATATTTGACCATCCGACACTTGCGGGGGGGGGGGGGTAGCGGTGCGCCACAGCGCGACTGAGAGCAGAACTTCAATCTCCGAACGCGTGAAGTTCTTTTTACTTCTTGATTTTGAATGAATGGACACTTCCTGCTGTCAAAAGGCAGGAAACGTGGCCTTATATGGTGTTTTGAGGGGTGGGAATTATGTAAATGACCTCTCCGCGAGCACGCGCAGGTGGATAGAACAGGTGGGATTCATTAAATTTACGCAGCTCGTTTACACACTTTTCCTGTGGATAGAAGAGTTTGTTGAATCTGACGTGGCATGTTCGTACGAACGCTTCGTACGAACAAAAGTAGGAGAAATTTAGGATAAAAATACGAACATGTTCGTGCATGAGGGCCATTGTTTAGAATATTGCAAGAGTGGGGGAAGGTTTAAAACACCTTTATACATACGTATGTATG
>JBBPBX010028566.1:20785-36475 GCA_038048925.1 Garcialebias charrua
ACCTGTACTTTGTATATGAGCAAGAAATATTTTGAGCTCGGTTTCTCATTTTAGAATGATATCCTAATATGTCATCTTGGTGAAGTTATAAAACACTTCTAACAAACATAAAAGGATGAGAAACAAGCTGCACACTGATGTGAAAACTAATAAAACTAAATCTCTGAACGGGTCTTTCCCATTAGCTGACAAACAAACAGACATTTTTTTTACTCACACAGAGAATGTTTGCATACAGCATTTTAAGACATAAATGCTATTTTCACAATTAATCTTTTTCAACAACCTTCGTCTGACAAGCTGCTTCCAATTAGAACCCTGGATGACACCACACTTACTAATTACCCACTCTATAGCCAAAGTGCCCTGCCATAGCAGTTTTATGAGCAGTCCCACATCTCACAGTAAGTGCCCACAAAGCCCTTCTTTCACAATCTTCCACTTGTATGTGCAATAAAATGTGTATTTTAAACAAAAGATGCTGCTGTCTACATGCTTTGTGTTTTAGAATGGCACTGAATGCTAGACAGGCATGAGAGAAAATGCTTTCTTGTTAAAATATGACAAAATAAGAGGAAGGATACTGAAATGTTTGAACCTCAAGTTTTCTCAAAGTCCATCAAATATGTAAAAGCTCAATCCAAAGGTATAATGTCTGTACTTACAATCAAGGCGTGCTCTCGGCCCATCGTGATGACTGTCCGGTTGATGATCCGCAGCAAAGACACCACAATGTCCTGGATATGCTGAAATGTTTTTCCCTGACGGAAATCAATGCAGAGAGCAGGACGACAAAGGAGGAGGAGGAGAAAAAGAGCAGCAAAGAAAGATGAAGAGATAAAATGGAGAAAGACAAACAAAACATCATTAGGTTTCTCGGATGTAAATGCACTGAAGAACACATTGTTAATGGTGAGCGTCCACTCAGGCAGAATGTCAGCGCTGCTTCAAGGAACATCTCACATTTTATTCTTATCAGCTTTTATTTCATGGAGTTGTTTTCCCCATACAAGAAATTCCCAGAGTGAGGAGTTTGCACAGTCCAAAGTTTGACTCTACGCTGTGGATCAAGGCCATGGATCAAAGAAGTCAAGAAAATAAATGCATTTTCATGAGTCTGAAACTTTTTTTAGTCTAAAATGATTCACAGAACACTCACTTGAGGATGGACAAACAGCAAAAACTTAAGACCCAGAAATGTGGATTAACAATGTTTTATTCTTCAGGGTTTTTTTGTACTTTTTTTATTCCCACTGAAGCCTCTTTCCTTCCGTTTCATTTTATCTGTCCAAAGAAGAAACATTTTAAAGAATGTACCGGTATATATCTTCCTGCTCTCACTTGCCTTTGATTTGATTTGATTTGATTTGATGTTTATTCATTCATTTTAAAAGAACAATACAAGACAGTTTCATCAGATACAAGAATACAAGTAGGATAAAATGAAGGGAGCAGAAAGAAGATGAAATCTTATTATATCTGCCCCTTATTTCACAGTTTGTTCAACCAATGATAACCTTCAAGCAACATCACAGAATGAATAATTCTACTTATTTTTCTAACTGTAATACACAAACTACATCACAAAATGAATAATTCTACTTAATTTTTCTAACTGTAATACACAAACTACATCACCCATAATTCTACTTAATTTTTCTAACTGTAATACACAAACTACATCACAAAATGAATAATTCTACTTAATTTTTCTAACTAATACACAAACTACATCACACTTAATTTTTTTTCTACTTAATTTTCCTAACTGTAATACACAAACTAGATCATAAAATGAATAATTCTACTTAATTTTTCTAACTGTAATACACAAACTACATCACAAAATGAATAATTCTACTTAATTTTCCTAACTGTAATACACAAACTACATCACAAAATGAATAATTCTACTTAATTTTTCTAACTGTAATACACAAACTACATCACAAAATGAATAATTCTACTTAATTTTCTAACTGTAATACACAAACTACATCACAAAATGAATAATTCTACTTAATTTTTCTAACTGTAATACACAAACTACATCACAAAATGAATAATTCTACTTAATTTTCCTAACTGTAATTCACAAACTACATCACAAAATTAATAATGCCTTTGCCAATAAGACAAAAAATATTTCATAGAATAAGGTTAAAATGTCTTAAAGACAACAGTTGCTAATTATGTAGTGCATTAAAAAGCCTGAAAACTCCAGCAGCTAAATAAATTTGAATCAATTTGTATGTAGTTTCAGTCATGTCTCTACAAATGTGTCTCTGTTGGGCTGATGCAGCTGCTCCAGTGTGATTTGTTCTCAACGTGACACAGAATTACATGGACAATCTTAACCTGACCGGGATCAATGCTACAAATGGCAAAGGGCTTCAGATGACAACATGGACACCAACAGTTTGTGGTCAGGTTCCAAACATAAACCAGCAGCTTGAACTTGCAGCAAGACTTCTGAGAAAGATTAAAGAAGACCTGAACAGCTGTGCAACGTCCGCCTACGTCATTACCTTAGCAACCAGGCAGAAAGGTTAGTGAGCTTTGGAATCTGTGCACACCGAGTCCGAACTAATCACTTGCAAAAGAGTGCAGACATCTGTTCTGAAGATTTAGTTTGAGGCAGGAATAATTTTGTTTGCAGTCTAAATGCAGAGGCTCTGATTAACCAAAGGACTGCTTGGGTTGTAGTCTGGGTAGGCTAAACATGGGGCTGACTTAATCCTGTTTATAAGAGCGTCCATTGCCTGCTGCTGTTTGTCAGTCCAGACGAATGGAACGTCTTTCTTTAGGAGTTCAGTCAGTGGCTTTGCAAGGTCTGCATAGTTCTCTATGAACTGGTTCGAGTAGTTACACACGCCAAGAAAACTTTGTAGTTCTTTGAGATTGGTGGGGACTTTGAGATTGTCAAGGCCTTGGGTGCGAGTCAGCTGTGGTTGTACTCCGTCTGGACCTACAAGTGCCAACGTAGTCCACCATAATAATAATAATAATGAATTCCATTTATAATGCACTTTTCATTAATAAAAATCTCAAAGTGCTACAAAGCGCAACAAAGCAAAGATCAAAATAAAACAAGTGATAAAATCAAATAAAATCAATAATAATATCGACTAAGATCAAGATAAAATCGTGTGGATGCAGATTAGGCTTGCTTAAAAAATAAATAAAATAAAACAAGTGATAAAATCAAGTAACCTTGGTTCTGCACCACTGGCATTTCGACAGTGATATTTTAGCACCAGCAGTTGTCAGCTGATTCAGAACGTGGTCGATTTCGGCCAGATGTGAGTCCAGTGTTGGCTGCCTCAAAAGGACATCATCCACATAAATCAGTGTCCCACGCTCGCGGGCGTCTGGACATGCTTTGTTCAAGAAGATGTTGAACTCTGCAGGTGAGTTAGCGTAGCCAAAGGGACACCTATTGAAGGTGTATTGACGGCCACCAAAAGTGAAAGCTAGTTTGTATTGATCCTCGTCGCGCACAGGAATGGTCCAAAAACCAGAGGCGATGTCAAGGGTCGAAAAGTACTTACCATTGGTGACCTTGGGCAACTCCTGTTGGAGCTGCGTCATAGGCCATCTGGATAAGGGAACTTGTTTGTTTAGCTTTCTGTAGTCTATAGTAAGTCTCCACTTACCATTTGGTTTTAACACCGGCCATAAAGGCGCAGAGTAAGTGCTGTTACAGTATCGGATGATACCTTTTCCTAACAGGTCATCAATGATTTCCCTGATAGGTTGATGTGCTGCCAGAGGAATCTTGTATTGTCTGACAAATGCAGGTGGAGCATCAGGCGGGGTTGGAATGCTCACTGTGTGGAGCGTGGTCAACCCACAATCCATCGAGTCAGTTGAGAATGATTTTTCATATTTTAGCAGAACTTTGCGAAGTTTGTCCCTGTCTTCATCAGTTTTCAAGGCGTCGGCCTGAGCGACCACCTGGTCTATCTGTGAAGCAATTGAGAGCGGTTCTTGTTCTCTGGGGAGCTCCAGTGAGTCCCCTTCAGTGTCATAAAACCTGTCAACAGGTAGTGCACTGTAAGTTTGAGGGCCTAGACTTTCTCCTTGGTTGAAACCGAACCTGTGGACAATGTCCCGGTCGGACTCAGTGGGGGAGAAAAGAGCTATGGCCTGTGTTGGTTTTGTGAACAAGACTCGCCCCGAATGATGACTTGGGATCAAGTTTTCTGGGAGTCCTCCCAGAAATGGAATGCTTAGTTCAAAATCATGAAAATCAGTAGAGATCAACCATCCGAGCTGCGAGCGTTTTGGGATCAGTACCTCTTCTGTGCTCGTGTTACACACAGCGACAGTCGTGGTTCTGCCGTCGAGGGTCACTTGGCATGTGGCCTCCATGGACAGTCCTAAGTTGAAAAACATAGGAGATGGTTGAAAGCATGCCTGTTTTGTTCCAATAGCCTGTCCTTTCATGATGTGAATCATCACCGGCTTGTTCATAACCTGAGGTGGTACCACAGTGTTATGGCTGTTAGCAACCTGGCAGACCTCTGGAATGGTCTGTCCAGCCTTAAGGTTCTCTGTGGTTAACACAGGAGAGTCCTTCGTGGCTGTATCTAGTGACCACAGTGCATTGTTGCTGACGTCCACTCGGACACCTAATCTTACCAAAATATCGGAGCCTATGTAGGTTGCATGTGGTAAGTTCGGGACCACGAGGAACGGGTGATCCAGTTCTCGTTGGTTCCAGATTAGTTTAAGGTCAATGATCCCTTTAGCGGTCATTACCTGTTTATCGTTGGGGTCTAACGAGAAGCGGAAAGCCTTTTTGTTCATTCCGAGACCCAACTGTTTCTTAACCAAGGTTCCAAAGAAAGCTTGGCTGATCGCTGATTTCTCCGTCCAAGGGGACAGAACAGCATCATCGGTGTGGGATCCTTGAATCTCAACACCATTGACTACCTGTGGTAGGTAGTGTTCAGTGAGTGCCAACTGTTTCAGCTCGCAGAGGGGGCTCTCTTGTTGGGCCTCTACTGCCTCACCTGTAGTTGAAGGTTCATCCACAGGGATTGTGCTCTCGTCTGAGCATTCCCTTTTGCCTTCCGCGGTACCTGCCGTTAGACGGTCAGTGTTACTCTGTGTAGGCATATCGATCGGCAGTGGTTGACTCACTCTGGTCCACATTGACTGATCGCCATAATCTATAACCGCGTCGAAGCGGTTTATAAAGTCCTGGCCAACCAAAAATGGGCATGAGTCAACGGTGGACACGTATACCGGGTGGTATAGTGTCGTTACACCAATCTGCATGTGAACCATTGCTATAGCTGTTAGGGTTGTACTCGTCTCCGAGAGACCCTGCAAAACTATAGCACATTCTCTGAGGGGTATTTCCCTGTCAACACCGTTAGCGGCCAGCCGTAGCTCTTCTAACAGTGTGGGTGACATAACGGATATGTCTGCCCCACCATCCAAGAGGGCCTCTTTTCTGAGGACCCCTTCCAACGTGATGGACAGGTAAGCCTTCTTAGCGGGCCCCTTTCTGATAATGTCACACAGGAACTTACCAGGTTTTCTCTGACGTTTATCACGCCTACCCCCGACTGTGTGACCTTCATTTATCAGTACTGTTAGTGCAGACACACATGGGTCTGACTGTTCAGTTCGTGGCGAGCCACTTTCAGCGGTGAGTGAGCTTTCCCCCCCTTGCTCTGACGAGGGTTGCTCAGACTCCGTAACAATGAAGTCATGGTTACAGTCAATGTTTTGTTGACTGTCACATTCTGGACTGTCAATGATTTGACTGTCATTACCCTGATTGTCAGCAACCTGACCATCAGTATCTTTGTGACTGCCAGCAACTGTGGCATTGTTGTTATTTGTGTGCTCTGAGCATCTGTCAACGACAGTGCTGCACAATACTCCAGGCTTGTTATCCTTGCCTGTATCATCCAAATCTTTTAAAAACCGACGTAATTTCTCCATGTCCTCTGGGGACAGAGAATTACGGCCTTTCCTCTGGGACTTTTGCGACTTTTTTCCTGTCTCGGACTGTTCTGTTCGAGGGGTAGGAGGAGCAGGTCCACGGCTCGGGGGTCCCTTCCGGGACCACCCTGGTTTCGGGGGTCCCCTCTGGGACCGCCCTTGGTTCGGGGGTTCCTGCTGGGACCACCCTTGGTTATATGGGTTACCCCTGTACCCATAATCTGTACTCCTTGGACGCGCACCCCCCTTTTGATCCTTTTGTTCACCCTCCGTGTTTTGCCTGAGCCACCCTGGCTTCTTTCTCCAGCGGATACCCCCACTTTGTGGTTTGTCGGGTTGAAAGGTCTGATTCTTTTCGCCTGTCGGTGGATAGGGAGCTGGTGCTCGCGTCCCTTCCAGTTCCAGCGATTGGGGTTCGACTCTCGCACTCGTGAACACCTCTACGGGTGTTCTGCATTCCATGCGGGCCTCGAAAACATTTACGGCGCATTGTTTCATTTCCTTGATGGTTTTGTCTCTGAAATTAGCCATCACTTGTACTGACTCTTTTATATCAGGGTGGAGGTTTTTACCGAAAAGGTATTTAAAACCTACTTCGTCCTCCATGCCCGGTTCATTGCGATTACCAAAGAAAGCCTGGAACATTCTCTGGTAATATGCCTGTGGATGCTCTTTCTTACCTTGCACGACCTTCTCGGCATCAGGGTAGCCACCAGGCCCCATGTTTGGAGTGAACTCTCGTATAAGAGTATCACGCAACAGTTTGTAATCTGTTTTCATGGCGTCTGGTTGGCGATCAATGAAGGCATATACAGGCCAGTCTGCGGTGAGCCTGATCAGTGCAATTTTATCCTCAGCAGTAGCATTTGGAAAATTACCCAGTTGGAAGTCAAGAGAGTCTAGGTAGGTCTTTGTATGGATTGAACCCAACGGCCCTGGCTCAAAGCGTTTAATGTATCTAGAAAGCTTCTGGAGTTCAGGTATTGGAATAGAAAGGTTAGCACCATTGCTATTCCCATTTACCTGTGATCCATGTGCAGGTGTTGTTGTTGAGGACGCAAGTCCCTGCTCCGACTGGCGGGTCTTAACAGGTACGGTGAGCAATTCTGCATTACCGCGTGGAGGTGGTGGGGGTGTGAAGCCTTGAGACTGCTTTGCCACAACATCCACCCATCTTTCCCTTTCTTTAAAAAGGTTTTCTTTAGTTAAGGTCAGTTCCACCTTACTTTCAGTCACTTCTCTGCGTAAACAATCAACTTCAGTTTGTAGCGCTGTGCACTGTTCACTGAGTTTTTTATTTTCCTCGAATTGAGTGCTCTCTTTTAGTTGTTCTTTTAATCATACCTGCAAACTCAGAAGGGATGAAAAAGGTGACGAACGTTGCGCCAACCCCCCCCCCCGGAGAGATTTTGTAATTTTATTAACATGCTTCAGGTAAAAGTCATTTACTAACTTAATTTAATGAGAACATAAATAGGAAAGATTGTGTCAATCAAAAAATTAACAACAACAGCAGCAAGCCAAATACAGCAGAACATTTTAGCACTTTGAGATTTTCATTAATGAAAAGTGCGTTATAAATTAAATTCATTATTATTATTATTAACAGTAAAAACTCATTTCTTAAATGTTTTGCCAGAAAATTTTGAATAAAGTAGATGCCATTACCTGCATTCGGGTGTATTTTAACAAGTGGTTAAACATCTATGTTTACCTACATGTAAACATGATTCACTAACTATTTTAGAGACATCTAACAAAATAAATTCAGGTCCTGTGGACAGATAAAAAAATTGTTTAAATTATTATTGATCATGAATCAGGATATTTTAGAGACACCTCATTCAACTAGTTCATATAGACATCATCCTGTTTTTAAACTCACTCCTGTGGCTAACATAATGAAATTAATGTGACAATTTATCACAGTGACTTTTTAGGGGTGCAATTGACTTTTAATTTGTTAATTTTTATTTAGTTTTATTGGTAACACAACATGCCATTTTACTAAACAGTGACACTCAACTGCATGTATAAAAATATTAACTTTACCCAATGAACAGGTGATATTTTAATAACCAACAGTGAATTTAGGAGGGGCTTTTTACAGTTTTCTGATTTAGTGATAGACTCAGAACAGCATCACTGATTTGAACTATTTTACTTTACAGACAATGTGTGTTACTGGGCTCTTTCTCATCTACAGCATAAAGAAAAATTTGCTCTTTAACGACTTTTGACTTTAGGAAAAAATACATTTATTAACATATCCCAATATAATTAGGACATACACTAAAAAGATGGTAGTCAAAAAATAAAAACAGGCGTTCAAAACAGAGCAGAGACTGACATTATGTTTTCTCACTTTGAAACGGAACAAATGGTTTAATGAAGAGACTTACTGCTGATGTTAGTTTACGACTCGGTCATGTTTACGTTGGTTCTCCTGTGTAGTGTCGTCACTTTTCAAAGCACGTCGGCGTCGCGCTCGCGCAGGTTTTTATTTTTTTATTTTTATGAAGCGTGGTGGAGCTCCCACACTTTAGAGGACTTGGCTCTGCGTCAGTCATTTGTAAAACACCGCCTCTAATCTGTTTTCGCCTCCCCACTCACTCTGTTGAACCAGAGCCCTGAACTCGCGCTTACTTGGCTGCGGCCATAGATGTCCCGCCCACTATAGTCTGTCTTGAGACTGATTGGGTAAATCTCGCGCTCCAACAAAGATGTTTTATTGTCGACAAGATGTCTCACTGTGTCTTGAAATCCAGTCAGTGGGAAATGATGCATTCTGATGCAGTCACGGGTCTGACCCCCCCCCCCTTCCTCAAAAACAAAAACTCATCGGATCTACACGAATCACGTAAATGATATATTTTGCTTTGAAAACGGCGATTTTCGCCGAAAGGTGACTAGTTTGCAGGTATGTTTAATCTATCATACTCAATTTTCAACCTTGTGCACAGGTTGTGGGTGTCTTCTCTTTTTTCCTTGTTCTCTTGTAATTCTCTAGACAGCGATTGTATTTCTTGCTGTAATTTTTCATTCTCCCTGACAGACTCGTCATATTTTCGTCCTCTGGAACGAATGTTTTCCTCATATGACTGTGCTTGCGACTGTATTTCATTTTTTAAACGTTCAGTCTCTGTATTTGTCGTTTTCTGGTATGACACAAAATCTGAAGTGGTACCTTCGTGTTTAGTTTTCTCATCAGCCAGTTTCTCCTCAAGGTCCACACACCTCTCCACTTCATGGTCCAGTCTGGCCTTCAACAGAAGGGCCAATTTGGCTAGACGGTCGGCGCTGAGCTTTTTCCCATCTTTTTTGAGAATGCTTGTTGTTAGATTTTCTAACTCTGTGTTCAGAGTGGAGGTGTCCATTGCTGCTATCTCCTCACCGTACTTCACGAGGGGTTTAGTTAGCAGCTTTAAGGCATTATCAACACAATCTGTGTCCTCTGACTCAGTGTCTGAATCCTCCTGCGCTGGGATTTTCTCCTCACCATCAGCATCCTTCAAGGATGAGGATGGTACAACGTCATCTGATTGTGTATCCATATTTGTTTTGAGTCTGTAAAAATCAACAAGCTGGTACATGCAGGTGTTATTCGAAAAAGAAATTCGTTATCAAATTAACCTTACTGTTTTAAATGTACACAGAAAAACGTTAAAAATGCTATTTTTAACCAAAAGTGTACAGTGTACGCCAATGCTGTTTAAAATTTTGAATGTGGAAATGCTCTGCTCTCCATCAACTTTTCTTTTTTATTTAATTTGAAAATCAAATAAAAGATGCTTTTTGAGTGTTATTTTAAATCTCTTCAGTATTTAAAACGAGCATCAATTGTTCGTCTGTACCTCTGTTATTCAAAAATTCTTTATTTAAAATAAACAGGATTTTTTGTTTGTGTACAGAACAATTTTAAAGCTGGTAATTTTTACCATAAAAATTGCTGACTTTATGAGGTGTTGAGAGAAAACTCATCTATTAACGTCCAGCAGGGGGCAGCGTCGAGTATGTTATCACGAAGCGACTGAGTTTAAATCAGTACATGGAAAGAAAACAACCTATTAGGGTTAGTTTTCAGTAAGAACGTGATAATTGCTCGAACCGCTTTCTTGTCAGAGACAAGTTTATGTTGCTAGACAGTGTTGATGGCTTCAGATGAGTGTTTAAGTGTGTGTTCGTGTGTGAACGAGTGTGAACCAGCGAGTGTGACCTGTCACTCAAAGTGCGGCACCTGGAAGTGACGACAAAAATGGGCGGGCCAACGCAGCGTGCGTAGCGCGTCACCAGCTTCAGTGCTTGCGAGGCGGAGCTCGCTACAACATACGTGGCGTCAACAAATCAATCACAGCGTCAGTAGTTCATTCTACAAGCATACATGGCGAATGTAGTTCCTTACCTTCGACCAATGTCGTGCCGGAAATGACGACAAAATGGGCTGGTCGCAACGGCGTGCGACGTGATTGACAGCACACAACAGCGAATCAGCGTTCGCTACAAGAGTGGTGGACAGCACACAACAGCGAATCAGCGTTCGCTACAAGAGTGATTCACAGCACACAGCACTCGTATCATCCAATCACAGCTCATAAACAGACATGTAGACACACGTCTTCTTAACGCTAGTTTGCACAGCAGAAAACAACTTCACAGCTCTTTAAACAACTCAAACGCTACAATTTAACTTCCCAAAATGCTGAAACATGCGGCGCACATCTAGACAGGCCAACTTAGTCACGCTCAGTAACCCAGCACTGCAGCTGTTGAACAACACGGACTCTCACGGAGTCACTCAAGGTCGGTTCCGGTCCACGTTAGAGGAGCAGAAAACTCGGGTCAGAACCCATTATCCGACAACGTTCTAACATATATGCTGCTTCGACCTTCTTTAAAATGTAAAATACCACAACAGCAATCTTGTAGATGTTAAATTAGCTTCCAGGCACTATGACTCGGCGGTCATTTCAACAAAGCTCCGTACAGGAGTCTGTGCGAGTGAGCTGGATCGGAACCGAACCAGAACCTCCACAGACTACGGCTGACAAAAACTTCACCTGAATGCTTCCAACAGCGTGTAACAGAGTTGAAACAATAATAATCTCACAGCTTCAAATGATAAAAACATGCAGAATCTGCCTGTCTTGAACACCTCAGCCAAATTATTATCCTCAGAGTTTAAAACTTGGATCCCACTATGCCAACCATGACGTTACAGTTCATGAGAGATTACAGATACATCGACAAACTTTAGAAGCCGATACGAGGCCACCAGATGTAAAGGGTTTAGAGGGGGTCAGTTTAATACTGACCTCCTTTTTACCTTAATTTACTTATTCAGATTGAATAGTAATTTCACGGATTCTCTTCTTTTTCAGTTTATTCAATATTTCTGTGATCTTTATGATGGATAAATAAACAGAGCCATTAAGTGACAATGGACACGTTAACTTAGTTTGATATGTCAAAGAGACACTATCATTTATTTAAAATAAATCAACTAAATTAACACCATTACACTTGATTGACATGATTTCACTTTCTTTCAATTCAAATACGTCAGCACACTTGATTTAACACAACAGACATAAATACTAGATGTTACACATATTTAGTCTGAGGGGCTCTTCAGCTTAAAATAGTTTCCAGCTTAAGATTGAGAGGGAAAGGGAAAAGGAGGAATAAGAGGTTGGAGAGATTAAGTTATTTATCTCGAGTGTAACCAGAGATGACACTTTCCATCCGACTTCGGCTAAATCCCAGGTACGTTTGTAAACAGCTTTACCTTTTGACGATGCGTCTGATAAAGATATTACCAGCCTCCCAGGTGCACAGAGTCCTTCCGGCCCTCGTACGTCTGAACTGGTCGTTTACTTCCAACGTCTCCTCGGATCCGCGTCAGCCGTCAGAAACATGTGGCAGCTTCTGGCCGACTTCAAGACGAGATGTTTCTCAAAGAAAGTTCATTAGGAACTTTGGAGCTTTTGCTCGGGGAACTGGATGGAGGCGTCCATCAGTTCTAGCTGACAAGTTAGTCTTTGGCTCTTGACCAAGCTTGACCAGCTGCAAGGCAGAGAGCTTTCAGGTCTCTGTCCATTCAAACTCTCTGTCCATTCAAAGACTGAAGCGTTTCCGCACAGTTAGAACTTAAAAAGACAGGAACACAGAGAGGAGTTCACTTGCCTTATCAAACCCAAGGTTACAAACAGCAGCAGAGAGAAATGTTTAGGAAAAAGATAGATAAAGCTGGAGCCCAGCTCATGAGACTGTCTCTGAGTTTCTAAACAAAACCGTCCGGTCTCTGTGACCCGAAGGCTTCACCTTTAAACACAGCAGTGAACACAGTTTAACTCTTACAGAATGACACAGCTTAAAAGCACACATCATGAAAATGACAAAAGTTATTCTTTTGATCACATTAGAATAAAATCAAAGATAGAAATAGTCTCTTTTGGTGACTATATTTATCAGATTATAGCTAAATGAATGATTTTGTAGTAAATGTCTTGCTTTACTGAGTGGTCAGTAAAGGTCATCACTGGACAGTTCGAAAACCCTAGTTTGACCCTGGGTAGGTCCATTACACTTGTGAGGGTATGTTAAAAAAAATTTCACCACTGATTAATTTGGGGGTATACCACATCAAAAGAGGATAGTTATACCTTGGTGGTGGGTCATGTCACACAAGGTGGGCTGACAATTCTAGAATCATTGGAGGTATGCAATTGTTCTTACTGCAAACGCACAGCTAAGTCACTTACACTTTTTGTTACATATTTCACAATAAAAATAAGCCACATCCTGCACATAATAAGCTAATCCATGTAACTTTTATTTCTTTTTTTAAGAACAAATCTATGTAGTATTTCAATCACCACCATATCAGTAACAGGCTAATTACTTACTATAGATGTAAAATCACTTTTATTTTAATTTATTTTTTACTGTTGACTGTTTTATTATAGATGACTTTGCTCTTCCAACTCCTCCTAAAAGGATGAATGCACAGTCAGGTAAATATTGCACAACTATCATCTTGGGGTACTTGGAAACCTTGTGTAAAGTAATTTACATTTTTGACATATTAACACTTATGTTTAAACCCTCTAAAATGCAGAAAGAACCCCGATGGACATCCCTTCAAGCACTCAATCTCAAATCTTGGGATGCAATGGTAGCAGGAGTCCCTCTGAGTCTCTTTCTAATGATCAAAGGTATTTAATTTAAATATGATCAAAATTAGAGATGTAACAATTCATCTAACTCACGATGTGATGTGTACCAATTTTGCTGTTGCATGCTTTAAACAGATCAGTCAGACCTGGCCAAGACAGTCCCTTTCTCAGAGGCGGCGTTGGAGGTCGAGGTCTTCCTCTCGTGGACAAAGGTAAATTGTTATCAAAAGTATAATATTGATAACCTGGATTATTCTGATAATTCAAACATTTCCAGAAATGTAGATTAATTTATCTTTTTAATTACAATAATGCATTATTATTTGAATGTTAATGAGAAATTGGTGTTATTATTTTTTAAAGAATAAACCTAACATAGTATTTGGATATTAAAGTTTTCAAGGTGGAAAGAAACAAAATCTTTGCAGGTTGCTGGAAATATCTTACTCAAAATCATTTTTTTAATTGATACATTTTTTCCCATGGTTCTACACTAACTTCTTGCACTGATTGCACTGGTGTTTCTAAACTTTTTTTTGGTTCACCAGCACAGTTAGTGCACCCAAATTTTCAACCGCGTCATATTTAACATGATAGTTTTACAGGTTCTCTCTTTATTTTATTTATTTATCTGGCTTATATTCCACAATCTTAAAATATGATTCATCATGCCAACAGAAATATGTCTTTGTGTTTCAGGAAAAACAGGACCTCAAAGCCCCCAGGAAAACTCTCCCTCTCCTGTCCAATTCTGATTGTGTGTTCGTCCAACTGCCTGCTCACGGTAGACAAAGACATTTTATGTTTAAACATTTGAAGTTGTAGTGGCTCCCTCATTTTTCATGGTGCCCAGTAGTATACTCTCCATTTTTCATAGCAAAAATTGTTTTTATTTTGTTGAAGGTGTTTTATATTATTTTTTAAAAATATAATCAAGTGTTAACTACAGTTGTAATTGGGAGTAGTAGTTGTTGCATTGCTGCTGAAACCATTGTGATAAAATAAATGTGTTGAAGTTAAAGAATACCTTTCATTTTTTGTCATTACAGAAAATGTTTGAAGGTTTTGACAAGACATGTATTATTACGTTTGTTGGTTAAATTTGATAACGGGTTGGAGAAACATTTGAAACATCTGTAGAACTAAAAATGAGTAAAAGTTTTAGGGATGTATACTAATTTTAAGCATCACACGCTCAATTGTAGTAAAATATTGCTAAGAATGAGATTTTTTGCAGCTAGGTTTAAGATTGTTTATCTTGTAAAAAGATAAAATGTCTTATTTTTAGAAATCGTGTCAAGACAATTTTCACTTGTTGGAAGATCTTTTTGCTTATTTCAGTCAAAAAAAATCTAATTTTAAGTTGTTTTAAACTTGTTTTCAGAGTAGACTTTTCTCCAGTGTACTACTTTTGAGCATCAGAATCTTATTATAAGACAAGAAAAGCTCACAATTGTAGTAAAATATTGCTCAAAACTAGATTTTTGTAGCTAGTTTCAAGATTCCGCATATCTTGTTTTCACTTGTTACCAGGGGCCTCATGTATCAAAGACTTGCGTGGATTCCTCACTGAAAAGTGACGTACGGTCAAACCCAGAAATGTGTGCACGCACAAACAAATCCGGATGTATCAAACTGAGCGTACACCTGAATCCACGCACATTCCTTTTGTACATCACAATTGACGTGGAACTGAGCGCACGTGAGACACCTCCCCTGACACGCCTTCATTTACATATGTTAAACAGATGCAAATTACTTCCTGCATGTGTGAAGGACATGTTTGTTTGATCCCTGCGCGATCAGAAATCATTTCTAGATTCAGGAAAATAATGAATTTAATATAATATGAGTGAGGACAAACATCCTAAGTAAGAATAGTAATAAAATGTGTTCATCATGCAAAGAACGAGTGATTGTGTGTCGGTATTTGTGTGTGCGCGCACCCTGCTGTGGTGCGCGAACCGGCTCATTCATTCATTCTGTGTGGAAATATTAACTTTGCGCACGAGTTTATTACCATTATTACTGTAAACACAGAGGAACTTACTTGGATGTTTGCTAGAACATAGATCTTTGTTTATGTAGATGATGTGAAGAAACGAGTCTGTGCGTCTTGGTGGAGACTTTTCATGACATGATGTTGGAGTCTCCAGACGCAGCGCGCGCCCCGCAGCCCTGTGCGCAGTCTGTCTGTGAAGCTTTTGCTCTCCTACAAGTTATATAAGGTGTACTTTCACGTGTCATTTTGGAGAAATCTACAATAAACGCAGATAATGAAACACCTCCAGCTGCCGTGTCGACACCGGTGAGGGTGCGCGCGCGCTCCAAGCGCGACCACTCAGCCTTTGGAATCATATGGATGAGACATTCCATTGGACATGATCCGGCTTTGTGTGGACTGGACTGCACAGTCCCGATCGACCTGCAGCTCCCTCTGTGGAACAGTTTGACCGCTGCTTCTGTATGCACGCGTGATGCACAGGGCCGGATTAACAACCCCAGGGGCCCCTGGGCACCGAAGCTCACAGGGCCCCCTCCCTAACCAAACACC
>JBBPBX010028567.1:7089-27235 GCA_038048925.1 Garcialebias charrua
AATATAGATAAACCACATATACAAATATATATATATATATATATATATATATAAAAACACAGTTACAAACATAATCATTGAGAGTTGACTATTTATCATTAAGAAATAAGCTAAGTATTGTTCTAGAATATACATCATGGATGTGTTTCTTTATGAGGTACATGTGTGAACTGGCATGAGTGTATATCTGCCCTTGTGCTTGCGTGCTAACAAATGATATAGAGAGGTCAAAAGAAACAGACAAACAAGATAAAATTAAAACAAAAACAAACAAGCAAAAAACAACAACAAAATCAAACAATAACCACTGTGACATTTACCTTCACCAGTGCAGACACCGAGCTGTGCTTTAGATTTTATTTACAAATACCAATTAATTCACCTCCAGTGTAACAAGCATTCAACCAGGATGTTCAACTAAACCCCCCACGGGCCACCATCATGATTATCATGATCATCAAAAGCCAATCGCTCATGAGTTATTTATCAGGACTTCTTATCAATAAATATTTGATTTATTTATTCATTCATTTTATAATTAAAACAAGAAAACAATACAATACAAACAAGAGAGAAAAAAATATATAAAATGAAAGGCGGCAGAAGAAGAAAAAATCTTATTTTTTCTGCCCCTTTTCTCCAATAAACAATTCATATAGACAACTACTTGGATTACAAGATAAATAATCAACATGATTTTAGCATTTAAGAATAAACACATGACACAACCAACTCATAATTTCCAAAATAGTGAACAACATAAATAATAATTACTACCCTCTGTGTCATACACAAACTTCCAAATTTCAACTCATTTAAATATATGTTTTTAACCGTTTAAACTTAATCATTCTTTTGAATGAAACCATTGATCTGACCACTTTAATATCAGACTCCAATTTATTCCATAACCCTATTCCTTGAATTATGGTTGATCTTCCCCTCAAACTTGTCCTAAAAGGTGGCTTCACAAATATATCTGTCCCTTTAAGATTATAATTACTTGTTCTTCTAACAAAATATTTCTGAATATTAGAAGGAAGTGCATTAGTTTGAGCTTTATACAAAATTATCAAAATATTATAATCAATTAAATCATAAAATTTCAACAGTTTTGTTTGATGAAACAAAATGCTTGAAGGATGATGAAAATTCTTTCTGGTGATAATTCTAATAGCTCTTTTCTGCAAAATAAAAATTGGCATTGTAATTGATTTACATGCCGTACCCCAAACGCTAATACCGTAAATTAAGTGTGGCACAAATAATGTATTATACAACAAAAAAAGTGCTTTATCATTTAGTAAATCCCTAACTCTGTAAAATATCGCAATAGACCTAGATAATTTTGCTTTAACTGAACTTACATGATGTTTCCAAGACAATTTATCATCAATAATGATGCCCAAGAACTTCGCTTCAGAAACTCTCTGAATCTCAGATCCCTCAATTAAAAATGGAAAATCAATTGATTTATTTTTATTACTAAAGATCATATAACTAGTTTTATCCAAATTTAACGTTAATTTATTAATTTTAAACCAATTCTGAATTTTTGCAAGTTCTGTCATCATTAATTCTAAAGTTTGTTGAATATTGTTACCACAACCAAAAAAAGTGGTGTCATCAGCAAAAAGAATGCACTTGAGGAGTCCTGATACCTGTACCAAATCATTTATATATAATATAAATAGCTTTGGTCCTAGTATCGATCCCTGAGGAACTCCACATGTTATAGTGCTGAGCTCAGATTTCACTTCATCCATCTGCACAAACTGTTTCCTTTTACTCAAATAACTACAGACCCATTTCAATGCCAGTCCTCTAATACCATATCTATGTAACTTGTCAAGGAGAATATTATGATCCACTGTATCAAATGCTTTCTTTAAATCAACAAAAACACCCACACAATACTGTTTTTGATCCACCGCTGTAGTAATTAATTCCATCAACTCCATTAGAGCCATGGATGTTGAATTTCCAGTTCTAAAACCATATTGATTGTTGGTGAGAATATTAAATTTGTCAACAAACTGATCCATTCTAATTGCAAACAGTTTCTCCAAGATTTTTGAAAATTGTGGCAATAGTGATATAGGTCTGTAATTATTAAACTCAGATTTGGAACCACTTTTAAAAAGAGGTATCACCTTAGCCACTTTCATGCGATCAGGAAAAACTCCAGAAGAAAAGGACAGGTTACATATATATGTGAAAGGCTTAATTACATAACCCATTATATTTTTTACAAAAGTCATATCCATATCCAGCCAGTCCTTAGATTTTTTGTCAGCAAACATGTTCACAATATTCATTATTTCTACAGAATCAGTTTTCTCCAGGAACATACTGTTGACATAACCCTCAATTAAATGATTTGTATTTTTGTCAACTTTCGGTATTTTTGCAGCAAGGTCTGCACCAACATCCACAAAGTATTTATTAAACCCGTTAACAATTTCATTTTTATCATTAGTTTCATTGTCATTTATGACAAAATTTTGTGAATTACTATTTCTTACATGTTTTTTTACAACACTATTTACAACCTTCCATGTTGCCCTCATGTCCCCATTACATTTACTCAATAAATCACTGTAATATTCTTTCTTATGTTTCCTTATTATCCCCACTAGTTTATTTTTGTACCTCTTATATTTATCTTCAGCTTCTTGTGTTTTACTTTTCAAAAAAATAGAATACAAATGATTTTTCTTTCTACATGCATTTTTCAAACCTTTAGTCATCCATTTTTGATCCACAAATTTCTTTTTAGTATAATGGTTAAGCACACAGTTTTTTTCATACAGTGTTTCCAAAGTATTCATAAATTCATCATATGATTCATTAACATCTTCCACGTAGACATTATCCCAGTTTAGATTAACTAAATCATTTATAAATTTATCCATAGCTGTTTTTGATGTATTTATAATTTTCTTCTTTTTTTCAATTTTGATCATATTACTATGATATTTTTTGTAGATAGAAAAAACCGGTAAGTGATCACTAAGATCAGTCATTAGAATGCCACTAACCACATCCCCATTTATTGTATTTGTAAAAATATTATCCAATATTGTAGCACTGTGCGTAGTTATCCTTGTTGGTTTCGATATCAATGGGTAAAGGTTTAAAGTATGCATTGAGTCAATGAATGTACTGGTATTATAGGAATTTCTCAAACTCCCTAAATTGATATTGAAATCGCCACATATGAACATTGTTTTGGTGCAACCTTTTTCCAAAATTACAGTAATTTTATCAGTAAATGTATCAATGTTTGAATCAGGCGGTCTATAAACACAACTTATTATAATGTTTTTATCCTTATTATTTATTATTTCAATTGTTATCATTTCAATCACTTTGTCCTCAGTTATAGACATTTCCTCAATTAGTTTACATTTTATTTCATTTTTAACAAAAAGGGCCACCCCACCACCTCTCCTGTTAGCTCTGTTCCTATAATATAATTCGTACCCATCAATGTAAACATTATTTACATTTTCATCGTTAAGCCACGTTTCAGATAGTGCTATTATTGAAAATGTTGTTTTTAACTGTTTTAAATAATCCGAAATGTTTGAAATGTTTGCATTTAAACTTCTACTATTGAAATGAATTATTGATAGTCCAGACTTGATTAGACGTATGTCGTTAAACTTCGTCTCATCATAATATTCACAGACGTCTTCAGTTGGAAAGAATTCCGTTACAATCTCATCACTGACACTGTAAATTTTTTGATCAGAGTCATCATTCGTTATCATTACCAAATATATTCATTCCCAGGCCGATAATTCAGACCACTCATTTAGATTAACCAAATTTATCCAATTCCTTCACGTCTTTTATTATTTTTGCAGGTTGACCTTCTTTCACTCTAATCCAAACATTACCATTCCTCGTCCAAGTTGATACTATTGTTTTTTGTTTATTTTTTAACAACCTTGCTGCCCAAGCAATATTGTTATTTTTTTTAGTTAAATGTTCGTTGATGTAAACCTTAGTACCACTTAATTTTCTTGTTTGCATTAACACAGTATTCCTTATTTTCCTGCTAACAAATCTAACAATTATAGCAGGTTTGCTTTTGTTAGACTTGTTCGGCAAGGTGTAACACATGGATAGATCGTCTTGAGTAATATTAATATCTTTTTCTTGTAAGAAGGTAACTACTTGGTCTTCCAGAGATTGTTGATCCTGAGGCGTTGCATCATCAGTGGATCTGGGTTTAACTTCTAATCCCGATATCACCAGGTTTTCTTGTCTCAAGATTCTCTCAATATCATCCACTTTGTTTTCAAGTTCCAAGATTTTCTTGTCCTTTTCCGATATTTGAAGTCTAAGTAGCTTCACTTCCTCCAATAAGCCAATCAATTTTTCTTGATTAGTGGATAGCTTGCTTAGTTCTAATCCTATAAAGTTTATTGACTTTTTTATATCTTCCATAGTTTCAAGACTTTGTTCCTGAACTTGTTCATCCACAAGTTCTTTCTTCCCTTTTTTTCCTTTATTTGCCATGTTTAATGTACATACAACAGTTTGCTGGTGAAAAGGCAAAGTTTGCCTCAATCCCAGTAACTCTGGTCTTTAATAATAGTTTTCTGTAAAGGTCAAAGCTTGAATAAATAGGCTCACTGTTCACCCACGTGATCTTCCGTCGAATTTCTCCGAAGTCCGCCGAAGTTTTCCGAAGTCTGTCGAAGTCCTCCGAAGTCTGTCGAAGTCCTCCGAAGTCTGCCGAAGTCCGCCGAAGTGCAGTCACCGAGTCCTCCGAAGTCCACAGAAGTCCGCCGAGGTCAGGCGAGTCCTCCCTGGTCGAGACGAGGTCCAGCTTGCAGCTTCACGGCTCACCGGCTCACTACTGTATGTCAGACACAAGTGCAGCCGTACTCCGCCCAAGTCCGCAGAGGTTTAACCAAACCTCCGAAGGCAGAGACGAGGCCCAGCCACAATGCTAACCGGTCAGAGACGAGGCCCAGCAGCAATGCTAACCAGTCCGAGACGAGGCCCAGCAGCAATGCTAACCAGTCCGAGACGAAGCCCAGCACCAGGCCACTTTGGCAGGCGTTCAATTGTCGCACAGCTCACAGGTCTGAAGCACGAAGACCAGATCCTCGGCTCCAGCAACCCGCCGGCCCGATAGCGACAATCCACTCCCCAGAAGGCACCCGGACCGGGTAAGTCAGTCGTACTCGTAACCGTCCATTAATCGCCCTTCTCCATCCAATTAATTTTTAGTCCTCAAGCATACGAGTTTGATTGTCAGAGTTGTCGGTTTGAATTGTTAGAAAAGATTAAAACTGCCTCGCAGCGCAGCGTTTCGTTGAACGTCTGTCCGCGGCAGCCATCTTGTCAGAATTTGTGCCCTTTGTTTTATGAAAAAAAAAACTATTATATTATTTATTTTATTTTTATTTCTTATTGTTCCCAATGATGGACCACTTAGTTCACCAGCGGGCCAGACTTGGCCCGCGGGCCGCATGTTGAACAGCCCTGCTCCAAACCTACCTGCCGACCAACCATATACTAACCTGCTGTTCATCTAATAGAGCCACGGAGTGACGTCCGGCTCCCTGTATAACTGGCCATTAACATACAACCTGTCAACAGAGACAGAAGCCCTGGCTCCTTCAGAAATAAATTTCTTCCTGATAGGAAACAAAACGCGTCGTCTGTCTAATATTTCTTTTGGAAATTGATCATTAACACTATATTCCGTCCCCCTCAGTTCTCTGCCCTGTCTGATAACCTGCATTTTTTGTTTGTAATGCTGGAATTTCACCACCATTGCCCGTGAACGCGAGTTAGCTGATCGTCTAGCTCCGATCCTGTGAACGCGATCGAAAGTGATTGATCTTACCGTCTCGCTCGGGAGTTTAAGCTGATGTTCAATGAAGTTACGAACTGTAACTTCAGCGTCCTCTCCTTCCCGCTCCGGTATCCCAGAAAAAACAAGATTATCTCTCATACTTCTGCTCTGTAGATCCAGGATGGACTCTTTAAATTTCTTGCTTTCACCGGACATCCGCGTCACCTGCTCTGTTAGATCTTTCACGTCGCCCCGCAGCGCTTGGTTCTCTGCAGCGAGTGACATCACTTGGGCTTGACTAAACTCCAAGGATTCTCTGAGTTTTTCAAATTCTTTGTGCAAAACTTCTACTAAAAAAAGTCTAGCATCAAAACTGGATAGTTTTTTATCAATTGATTCTAATATCTCTGTAAAACTCTTCTCTGGGGACCCGGATGCGCCCGGAGAACTCTCTGAACGCGTGCGCTTAGATGTTTGTGCGGGCGTGGTGTTTTCTTTTGTCTTACCCATCACGAAACTGTCAAAACACTGGTCCAGAAAATTCTCCAAGTCACTCACCGTCTCCTCGTCCAGATTTTTGAATCAACAGGTAGAGGTTAATATGAACAGTTTTTTTTAAATGTATTTAAAAAATACACATAAATGTTTAATCAAAACATTAAATGTTGATTTAATTTAATATATTTTGGTTTGTCTTACCTGAATTCAATCACATTTATTTACATTTGTTTGGCTTACCTGTCTCATGTAAAACGCAGCACAGCTCTCACCTGTCCTCAACCTCAGCCTCTCATCACCAGGTGCCTTTGGGACAGTTTCTTTTTGTTGTTATGAGACATTTCATCCTTCATCCAAAGGACTTCATCAGTCCGAGGAGCCACAAACAAACTCAGTCCCACAAGCAGAACACTCACATAGTGGACCAACCAGTTTGCTGGTGATAAGATGGTTTCTGGGGCTCGCCCTCTCCTCTGTCGACTCCTCTCATGCAGCCATAGCCAAAATGGTTCAAAACATCAAAGTTACTGATACTGTGATACTTTTAGGGTGTATTCACTCCAGCCCTGTTGTCCCGAACTCTAGCCCGTTTGCCTAGGAAGTCCGGTTCGTTTGGGGAGGTGTGAACGCTCCGTCGAACTCTGTCACGGAACAAAAAGGCAAACTCTGACCCGCCTAAAAACCTAGGTCTCGGTTCTGTTGAAGAAAACTCTGGCGCAATTTGAGTACAGTGTGAATGCAACCAGACCGAGCACCGTTCTGCAAGCAGGAAGTGGACTACAGCGCAGGGCAAACAAACACACATTTCTCTTACCTCATATGAGGTCGTCAGCTTGCCTTGTGTGAAAAACAACATTCTCCATGGTCTTCTGCCTCATCTTCCGCTCATGCTGAGTCCATTGTTGAAAAATGACAAAATAGAACTGTATTTTCTGAAGAAGAAGAAGTGTCTTCTTCAGAGGTTTTTGTGCCATTTCTTTCAATAGTTCTTCACCACAGGCGAGTGGGGGAACAGGTTGGTTTGAACAGGTTGACTCGACTGCACAGTGCAGTGTGAATGCAAACCGCACCAGCGCAAATGTAAACAAAATGTTATGAATATTGGTCCCCAACCAAACCAAGTCTACCGGACTATCAGGTGTGAAAAAATACTGATACTGATACTGTTACTTAAAATGTTAATTGAAAACAGTATGAATTGATTTTTTGATTTTGATTTGATTTATTTATTTATTCATTTTATAAAAACACACAACAATAATACATACAGTAGAAGAAAATAAAAAACAGACAAATAAAATGAAAGGCGGCAGAAGAAGAAAAAAATCTTATTTTTTCTGCACCTTATACTCCAATAAACAATTCATATAACCAACTCTTTTGATTTTCATAACTTAGTTTAACCTACTTGAATTGAATCAAAGTGCTTTAAATAAAATTAAAACTAGTGCTTATAAATGACATTTATTCAGTACAAAATCTTTAATGTGTTACAACTCTAAAATTAGCTCAGTAATTACTGTAATACTTGGTTTAGTTATGTAACGTTTTTACTTCACTATGTGATGCCTTACTTTGAAATTCAACATCAGTTTAAGAGCAAAGAAGCTTACCCATGTTTACATTTACTTCATAGAATGGTCGCTAACTAAAGTGCACCACAGCATGTCCATTAAAAGGTCTGCTATGAAGGATTACTTGCACCCAGTGCCAGCTTTCAACAACATACAACTTTATGAATTAGTTTTGCTCTTGTATGTAATGATTTTCCTCCCACGTTTTTGCCCTTAAGGAATGATCCCATACAGAGCTATCAAATGCATATGGATAGAAGCAGCCCCAACTTCCTGTTGGCTCTTGTACCCTTTACATTATATATATTTTGTATTGATCCTTTTATAGGAGGTGAGTAGGGAAACATAGCCTGCAAATAAGCTGAAAGAAATTTCGGCTGACTCAATCATTTTTATGCTCCTTTTAACTGTGGGGAAAAAAAAAGGCAAAAGTGCTGATGAGGCTCAAAAAAAGGAGAGACGAGACAAAACCAGAGTTTCTTTAATAAATCTAATGTCAAGCAATTTCTGCATATGGTGTATACCCTCAGTAGCACACACATTAAAGATGCATTTATTGAAGGACTTTTGGCCAAGCTGTTCTGCAAGGACATGGGGAAGTTCCCACACTGAAGCACAGACTCATGCAGGTGCAAATGCATTCATACACTTGGAATGGTTGGGGTTTATCACCAGTCCCCACACATGGCCCTATAACTTCACAGGCTTGCTTTTCCTTCATTTAATTCGGAGAGTAAGAACCTTTCCTAAAAGCAGAGTTTGAATGAATGTTTACAAGAGATGATGCAGCAAGTTGGTTAGTCTAAAAGGAAGCTACAGAAATGCTTTAAATGTCGGTAAACAAATTTGGATTCAGCTTTAAAGTTTGTCAGCATGTTAAAACTGAGTATAACTGTGGAAAATGTGCCAATGACTTTCAACACAATAAATGCATTATCTAGACATTTCAACTAATCAGTGTTGAACTATTGTGTCACAACACAACTAATACACATCCATTCATTATCTTCCGCTTTTTCTAGTTGGTTGGGCAGCAGCTTGAGCACTGAGGCTCAGGCATTTCTTTCGACAGCCACCTCTTCCATCTCTTCTAGGAGGATTCCAAGGTGTTCCCAGGCTAACAAAGAGACATAAGCCGTGTTTCCATCAAGGTTTCTAGATGCGCATTTTGAAGCATTGCATCAGAAAAGCTGAATGGAAACGGCAAAATTCGAGTTAACTTCCTCTAATTCGCTCAAAAGTTGATACGCTCGCTTGAGGTGGTTTTTGGGGGTTTCGAAACAGAGCTGATGCGCAAAACGACAGATGAAACAGATTTGCCGACTCAGTTCTGCCGTAGCGAACATTTACGTCACGTGACTGATCAGCTGTTTCCGCTCCGGACAACATGTAACATCGCTAAAACTAGTTGGCATGACAGAATAAATACAACTTGCCCGATAGCAACACATACCTGAAATATTCTCTCCATTTTGCCGAGATGTGTGGTCGGGTTCTGTTTTCAACCGCTACTTCCTGTTTACTGTAGACATGCGTAACGCTGACGTCTGACGTAATGACTGACGTCTGATGTAATGACGCTGTGCGTGGCCTGGTAGATGCGCTTCAAGCCAGTTGATGGAAACACTTCTGATCCGCATTAATTTGTATTTACATTTTTGCGAGATTTCAAAAATTAGCTCAAAATTCGAAATGAAAATAGATGGAAACACGGTTATAGTCTCTCTATCGTGTCCTAGGTCTTCCCTGGGGTCTCCTCCCAGTCGGACATGCCCGAAGCACCTCCCTAGGGAAGCGCCCGGAAGCTTCCTTACCAGATGTCTGAACTACCTCAAATGGCTCCTTTTGATGTGGAGGAGTACCCTGAGGCAGAAACTCATTTCAACTGCCTGTATCCACAATCTCATTATTCCGGTCACTACCCACAGTTTGTGGCCATAGTTGAGGGTAGGAACAAAGACTGACCAGTAATCAGAGAGCTTCGCCTCACAGCTCAGCTCCCTCTTCACCACAATGCACAGAGTCCGCATTACTGCAGATTTTGCACAAATCCATCTATCGATCTCACACTCCATTCTTCTCTCACTCGTGAAAAAAACCCTGAGATACTTGAACTCCTTTACTTGAGGCTAATACACATAAAAAGCCGAAAGAGTCAGTTTCAATTAAAGCTTTTTTCATATTTTATGTTATGCAACCTTGTTCAATTTGTGAGGTTAAATAATATATAACATAACTACAGTACTTAGGTATTTCTCTTTATTTAGGGTAACACTCAGGCAATGACTGTCTTTCTGTAACTGTGTCCAACCTAACATTTACAGTTAATATTTCATCCAGTAATATGTTATTGGCAGTTTCAGACAATGTGTGTAGCTATGATGTACTGTTGCATCTTCTGTAGCATCATGCCACATCTCAGCTGATTGTAGTAACAAGTATGAGAGAACACCAGCTGAGTGAAAAATGTGGCATGGAGGATTGTTGCAGCTGAACTTCAGGGACTGATATAATCCAACGTCCCACTTCAAGTGGAATATACAAAATATGTTTCCATGTAAAGTTAAAGGTACCCAGTTTTTTAACTGCATATTTCTTTATTGTATGTTTTTTTTCTGATGTCTGAAATCCTCAGATAGTCAAATAAGGCTCAGATCTTCAAATTGTGCTTGCTCTGTACTAAGTTTTATAGTGGAGTTTAGATTAATTGCATTTATTCATCCAGCTTTAAAGTAATGGAATACTTGGAGGACAAACACTTTGACCTTTCCATCTGGCCTTATTGCCTATGTGTTTAGAATATTTATCTCTTGAGTTGGATGACAATATTTTGCCAGTGAGAAAAAAAATTCTATATGAGTCAGTGCCACCTTCCTTGTTTAGTTATTTATAACATAATTACAAGCAAAGTTTCAGAGCTGACAATCCAATAGTGAGAAAGACCTATGGCAAACTGCCTAAAAACATGTTTAAAGTTCCTCTTCTCTATTTTGTAATAGTTAATATATGGTATGTGTAGTCTCATTATAACCTTGGTGTGACATGTGGTTCCTTTAATACCACATGAACCTGTTAAGGGTTAAAATGAATCTGTGTGGTGCCAAATGTGTCTGTTAAATACACAATTACTACATAAACCCTTAGTCCTGCCTTACACTATGTCTCTGCAGAAACCACTGAAATTAGCATGGAACTAATGCTGTGAATAATTTTAATTTCAGTCTTTAATGTTCTCTTTTTACAAATAAAACTACAGTAAGCTGATATCAAAACATTTCATGCAGCTGACTGCAGTAAGTGTGACCCCCCTCATCCCATAACCTCCTAAGCTTTCCATAGAACGCTGCTTTTTAAACATTTTTTAATTAATTCAAATATTCTGGTGAAGTAACTGCCTGAATACCTGTGTCCAGTTTTACTTGTTACACTAGTTTTTAAAATAACTGAATTATGCAATCTGTAGTTTGGATTTATCAGTTGTACATGAGTTATACGCACCACAGAATTGTGACGCACCTCTTAATTGTGTATTGTGTTCTTCTCAAGGACCACGCATAACATGTAGGTTTGAGTCTATATTAGTTAGTTATGTTAGTTTAAAATAAATCTAAATATATATGTAGAAAATAGGATTATTAATTTTATGATTGTATTAAAATAATGAGGCATCACACTTTTTCAAGAGAATTGGAATCTTTGGTTTAAAATCAAGTCTCAAAAGAATAACCCACAGTATATGAGTTCTATCATGCTTCATATCAACACAGCAATGGCATATGAAATAAGACTGGTGATATTGAAAGGGAAACAGTGATATAACAGTGATGGGGGCGGCCATGGCGTAGTGGTAATGGCAGTCATCCCCCGATCGGAAGGTTGGAGGTTTGAATCCCGGTTCCCCACACCATGTGTCGTTGTGTCCCTGGGCAAGACACTTAACCCCGAGTTGCTCCCGGTAGGACTGGCAGCGCCTTGCATGGCAGACCACCGCTACCGGTGTATGAATGTGTGTATGAATGGGTGAATGGTTGGTATTGTAAAGCGCTTTGGGGCCCCTCATAAGGGGCTGGAAAGCGCTATATAAATAAGCTCCATTTACCATAAACTAGCTTTTGAACTTTGAGAATAAATATTATCTAAATTTAGACCAAGCTTTAAAGAAGTTTGTAAAACTTATCTAAGATTCTTGGACTAAAACAAGATTATTGGACTAAAACAAAGTAAAAGGAGCTGTATGTAACTTTTCTAATAATATATTTTTAACATATTTCTTCACTCTGTCACTACCTCCTGACATACTGATTTTAGACAAGTAATCTCTGAAAAAAACTATTGTCCCCTTGCTTCTCTAAAAGCATTTCTAAAAAGCCACAGTGACCCACCGTTAACCAGCCAATAAAAACAGAGTTTGTAACCAGCCAATAAAAACAGAGCTTGAATTTGAATCAGCCAATAAAAACAGAGCTTGAATTTGAATTTCAGCAGAGCAAGGGGTAACAGAGCCATATATGGCTCTGAGGGGGAGGGACCAGAAACGTGTCTCTGTTCAAAAATTTCCTAAGTTCCAGCGTGTTCCAGAAATTACATACTGAACCTTTAAACTAACCTGGCACTTTGAGGTGTTCTTTGCCAGATGGGGGGACCAGATCGTAGCTTCCTCAGTTACCATGTGGATGCTGAGAGGAAAGTGGCCTTTAGAAAGTGACCTTCTTGGATGAAGTGGAGACCTCCTTCAAGCTTGCCATTGGTTGCCAAGGCAGATTCTTTCTGGACTCTGCTCCAAGGGTGCCCTGAGCTTCTTTGTATGTGTGGACTCATTCTTTTCCAACACACACACTTTGACCCACAATGTGGAAAAGACAACAGAAAGACTATGTCAGGGACCGAGATGAGGTAGAGGTATGGCAGCTGACTTGGGACCAGAAAGTTGCAGTTTGACTCAGCCATTCCCACATGTCGTGGTGTCTTTGAGCAAGACACCTAATCCCTAATTGCTCCCCGGGCGCTTACATGGCTGCCCACTGCTCCACCTGGGTGTATCTCATGTGTGATGGGTTAAATGTATAGAACTAATTTTGCCATTGCATGGGAACATACAATGTACAATGATGACAGTCTCAGATTTCCCCTTCCTCCTTCCCTTTTATCAAGTGCTGTGTGTATTTCATGTAAATGCCTAACAAAAAGAAAGGGAAACGATGTGAAACTTTATTTATTATATCAGCCCATGTATACTCTCACATAAACAACTTTGTCATCAGAGATGTGAATATACCTGATTATTTTTAGTTGCCAAGCTGCTGATTAGAGTTGTGTGCTAATTTGTTATGCTGAGTGCAATCAAAGCTTCTCCTCCCACAACAAAAGTGTCTGATAATGTTTGCTTAATTTTCAGCGTAAATTTAATTTAATCAAAAATTGTTTTGATGTTAGTGAGGTACTGTTAAGGCAATTAGCCAGAAACGTCATGAAATACTTTTGTATCTCCATGACAAGATGGTGTAGTGGTTAGGGCGTTTGACTTGGGACCCGAAGGACGCGGGTTCGCGTCCCGGCCACTACACACCTTGGGGTGTCTATGAGTGCACACCTATTTCTCCAGCTCCCCGAGCGCCTTCTATGGCTGCTCACTGCACCACCTGGTAGGTGGTTGGGTTAAATGCAGAGACGAATTTCGTCTGTGTATGGGAAACATACGCAGATGACAAGATTAGACAATTATTATTATTATTATTATTTTTCCTTAATGTGCAGCTGTGAACACGTACTCTAAATGTGTTATATGGACGTCAGAGAGCATGCTGCACAAGAAGATACCATTAGGCAAATCTTTGAATCGAAAACTTTTTGCCTCTCAGCTCAAATCCTCAGCATGACTGGCCTGTCATGTCCTTTTATTGGTGACACTTGATGGCTTGGGGAAAAAATTGCTAACCACGTGGAAAATCCCTTTCAGCTTTGGCTGATAGCCAGAAGTATTAGAGGTGGCACAAGTACAATGCATAGATTGAAAAGTAGACGTCGAGAGAGCTGCTGGAAGAGGGATACACGCCCCCTTTCTGTCCTCCCCCCAACTCTTTTTCTATTCTCTCGTGTCTTCCCTCTTCACCCTTGCTCCAGTTTTGTAATATGTCTCTCCCAAGATGTTTATAATCACTAGGGCACCAGTGGTTGAGAGTGATTGAGGTGCTGAAGGAACAATTGATGGTTAAAAAATAAATAAATAAATACATTATTCCTGCAAGTCATCAGATGGTGGTGGGTATAATCTGTGGTAGTGGCAGTTCTTGCTCAGTGGTGAGATCGGAAGCTTTACAGGAAAGTCACACATATATATTAAAGCCTCCCGGATGTGCCCACCAATCGACTGGCTTCAAAGCTGCACTCATTTGCAGCTACCATCCCTGCAGAATGTCAACAAGGGGGTGGAAAGGAGGGAAGGTGCAGAGGAGGACGGTAGGGAGGGATGAAGCAAGGGAAGGGGGAGATGTGAAACAGCCAGGCAGACAGAGATAGAGTGGAAGTGTTTGATGCAGGAGTGTTGGCTTATGGAATATTTTCACAGACGAAACATGAAGGACTCCATAGTACTTGTGCTTGTCTAATTTTCAGCACTATTTTCTGACTGTTTTTGTACTTAAATAAACAGTTATTTTATGTCTTCAATTGTCCATGTGAGAGTTTGATTTAGTCTATTCTATGAAAATCACAAGCATGTTAAATTCAACAAAGAGAAGCAACTAAAATATAGTAAAGTTAAATAAAAATTGCCAGAGGCCTTTTACTGTCTTTCACATTTATGTTTGCCATGTAGCAATTCTGTTCAAAGAAAATTTGCCTAATCCTTTCATTTTGATAAAAACCCATGTCCCAAACTGGGTCATTATATTAAGTATTTAATGGTGTCATCTGGCAGAGCTGTGCACAAAAACAATTAATGTAATAAAGCATATATATATTATTATATATAAATACCCTGATGCATGCTCAATAATCCAGGTAGAAAAATCAAAAAAGCTAAGCCTGGTCCTCTGGACATTCAAAAAACAAAACAAAACAAAGCAAAAAAACTGTAGAAACGTTTCGTCTTTCGTCCGAAAGACTTCCTCAGTCTGAGAAGCTGTGTTCAGCTCAGTCTTATAAATAGCACCCTCCCACAGTGGATCAACCAGTTGGCTGATGACAGCCGAAACCAGCTGCTCACATGATCAAGGAGGACCATCAGCCTGACGATGGATCGTTAACACCCTGATGGTTGTTTGCTATTCACAGAGGGCTGAGTGATACTAGCAATAACAGCATTGTAAGTGGGGGACAGTTGAACCCGGAGGCCTCCACCTCTGTTTAATGATGGACGGTTTCTTTTCACAAAGATGGCCTCCTTTACTCCTCTCTCAAACCATTCCTCTCTATCAAGGATGTGAACATCTTCATCCCTGAAAGAGTGACTGCTGCCTGGAGATGAGTGTAGACACAGAGTCCTGACCTGATGATGTTGATCTTCTGTGCTGGGCCATCCTTTTGGCCAGTGGCTGTTTAGTTTCCCCGATGTAAGACTGATCACAGCCCTCCTGACACTGAACAGCATACACAATATTACTCTGTTTGTGCCGGGGGACTGGATCTTTGGGATGAACCAGTCTTTGTCGTAATGTATTTTGGGGTTTAAAAGCCACTGGGACGTTGTGTTTAGAAAATAAACGTCTCAATGTCTCTGAAACTCCCGCAACATACGGAATGACCACTGGTCTGGGTCTGGGTTCCTTCTTTTCACCTGATGGCTGGCTAGAGTCCTGTTTGGGTTTCTTCTCTGCTTTCAGGAAGGCCCAGTTAGGATATCCACATTTCTCTAGAGCCTGTTTTGTGTGTGATTTCTCCTTCTGTCTGGCTCCTGAGTTAGTGGGGACGCTGTCTGCTCTGTGGTACAGAGTCCTGATGACTCCTAACTTGTGCTCCAGAGGGTGATGGGAGTCAAACTGTAAATACTGGTCTGTGTGTGTGGGTTTGCGGTACACCTCAGTTTGCAAATTTCCTCTATCAGAAACTGAGACCTCACAGTCCAAGAAAGCCAACCTGCCATTTTTTACATCTTCTCGTGTGAACTTGATATATTTATCCACAGAGTTGATGTGATCAGTGAAATGTTGGACTTCCTGAGATTTAATTTTAACCCAGGTGTCGTCAACATACCTGAACCAATGACTTGGTGGTCTCCCTGAAAAGGATGTCAAAGCTCTCTTTTCTACCTCCTCCATGTACAGGTTGGCAACAATAGGAGAAACTGGAGACCCCATAGCACACCCATGTTTCTGCCTATAATATTGCTCCCCATATGTGAAGTAGGTTGACTGCAGGCACAGTTTCAAGAGTTGACAAAGTTGTTCTGTGGAAAGTGTGGTCCTGTTGCTCAGAGTGGTGTCTGATTTTAACCTTAAACAGACCACCTCTACTGCTTCATCACCAGGAATGCACATAAAGAGTGATGTGACATCACTCTTGACATTTTTGATGTGCAATAACATTTTTATTTAGTCTTAAAATTATTATTATTATTTGTTTTATTCTAGAGAAAATAGTTGAGGTCAGAACATCTGCAAAGGAATAATCTGTTTGAGGAGTTTCAGTCAGGGTTTAGAACTTACCATAACACAGAACCAAAACTGGTGAAAGTTACTAATGATATTCTCACGGCCTCAGACACTGGACTTGTGTCTATAATGGTCCGGTTAGACCTCAGTGCTGCATTTGATACAGTTGATCACAATATTCTACTTCAGAGAATTGAACATGATAATGGAATTAAAAGAACGACTCTGAGTTGGGTTATGCTTATGTTTATTAAATTTGTTCATTTTTTTACAAAAGAAACTATACAAGACAATCCCATAAATGATAATGTACAAAATATAAAAAAATGAAAGGTAGCAGAAAGAAGAATAAATCTTATTATATCTGCCCCTTTTTTCCAACAATCAGATTAAACAATAATAATCTTCAACCAACAGTACAAAATGACTAACTCTTTCTAATTTTCTAACTAATACAATACACATTACGCTATTTCATTTTTTTTAACACATTCGTTTTGATCATTTTCTTAAATGTAAACATTGACTTGGCATTTTTAACTACATTCTCCAAGCCATTCCATAATCTAATTCCCTGGATTGAGGTAGAACGTCCCTTCAAACTAGTTCTGAATTGTGGTTTTACAAACATCTCTGTCCCCTTAAGATTATAACAACTTTGTCTTTTAACAAAATGCATTTGGATATTTAAAGGTAATGCATTATTTTGAGCCCTATACATAACTGATAAAATATTATAGTCTACCAAATCATGGAACTTCAATAACTTCAGTTGATAAAATAATGTACTTGATGGATGACGGTAATGTTTTCTAGTGATAATTCTTACAGCTCTTTTCTGTAATACAAAAATAGGCTTTGTGATTGTTTTACACACATTCCCCCAAACATCAATACAATAGATTAAGTGTGGAACAATGATTGTGTTATACAACAAATACAGAGCTTTATCATTCAATAGGTCTCTGACTTTGTACAGTACTGCAATCGATTTAGCTATTTTTATTCTTACAGAATTTATGTGTTGTTTCCATGTCAGTTTGTCATCAATGATAACACCCAAAAACTTCACCTCACTCACTCTACAAATCTCAACACCCTCAATTTTGAGTGGAACATCAACAGTTTTCTTTTTATTACTGAATATCATGTAATTAGTTTTTTCTAGATTTAATGATAATTTATTTATTTTAAACCAAGTTTGTATCTTGACAAATTCTGTCTTTATCAATTCCAACATTTGTTCTATATCTTCACCTAAACAGAAAAATGTGGTATCATCAGCAAAAAGTACACATTTAAGGAGTCCTGACACATTTACCAAGTCATTCACATATAAAATAAATAGCTTTGGTCCAAGTACAGAGCCTTGGGGAACTCCACATGTGATATTACAGAGGTCAGATCTTACATCATTTATTTGTACAAATTGTTTCCTATCTTTCAAGTAGCTAGATACCCACTGTAATGCTGGTCCTCTAATACCATATTTGTTCAGTTTTTCAAGGAGAATGGTGTGATCAATAGTATCGAATGCTTTTTTTAAATCAACAAAGATACTGATACAATGTTGTTTTTGATCGACAGCAGTAGTTATTTGTTCCATTAATTCCATGAGAGCCATTGATGTAGAGTTTTTTGCTCTAAACCCATACTGACTGTTGCTTAGAATATTTTGTTTATCTATAAATTGGTCTAGTCTGTTTACAAATAGTTTTTCAAGAATTTTTGAAAACTGTGGTAACAAGGATATAGGTCTATAATTGTTGAACACACATTTATCACCATTTTTAAAAAGAGGAACTACCTTAGCTACTTTCATATTATCTGGAAATATTCCTGTTGAAAATGATAAATTACATATGTATGTAAACGGCTCAATAACATGGCTCATTATGTCCTTTACAAACATCATATCCATGTCCACCCAGTCTTTTGATCTCTTGTCTGTAAGATTTTTTACTACATTCATTATTTCCTCTTTGTTAGTTCCATTTAGAAAAATACTATTTGCACAACCTGTAATTGAATGGATCACATTATTATCTACTTTTGGTATTTTAGCTGCAAGGCTTGATCCAACATTCACAAAATATTGATTAAATCCATTTACAATTTCATCATTGTCTTTTACAAAATATTTTGAAATACCAGTTTTTGTTTTATGATTCTTCAGGACACTATTCATTACTCGCCATGTTGCTTTCATATCACCATTACTTTTATCTAATAATTTACTATAATATTCTTTCTTATGTTTCCTTATAATCCCTACTAATTTATTTTTATACTTTTTATATTTTTCTTCAGCGCTCTGACTTCGCAATTTCAAGAAACATGAATACAAATAATTCTTTTTTTTACAAGCATTTCTCAACCCTTTTGTCATCCATGGTTGATCAATCGTATTTCTCTTTGTGTAATTTGTTTGCACACAATTCTTTTCATACAGAGCTTCCAAGATATTCATAAACTCATCATATGCTCTGTTCGCATCATCAACATACACTTCATTCCAGTCTTGTTTATCTAGATCCTCTTTTAATTTTTCCAAAACTTTTTTTGACGTGTTTATGATCTTTTTCTTCGTTGTAACTGCTTTTGTGATGCTTTGATCATTTTTATAGATTGTGAAAACTGGTAAATGATCACTTAAGTCGGTCGTTAAGATACCACCTATCACGTCCCCATTTGTTATATTTGTGAAAATATTATCAATTATTGTGGCACTATGAGTTGTAATTCTTGTTGGCTTTGATATCAATGGATACATATTTAAACTGTACATTGAGTTTATAAATGTGCTTATGTTATTTGAATCTGTTTTATTTCCCATATCAATGTTAAAGTCTCCACACAAAAAACATTTTTATTAAAACTCTTCTCCATTAGCTCCAAGATTTTATCCGTGAATATTTCTATATTTGCTCCTGGTGATCTATATACACAACTTATTATTATGTTTTTATCGTTTTTGTTTATTATTTCTATTGTTATCATTTCCATAATATTATCAACTATTATTGACATTTCACTATTTAATTTACATTTTATTTCATTATTGACAAATAGAGCGACTCCACCACCTCTTTTATTATTTCTGTTCATATGATATAATTCATACCCCTCGATGTGAATATTACTTGTGTTATCATCATTGAGCCATGTCTCTGACAGCGCTATTATCGTAAAAGTTCTATATAACTGTTTTAAGTAATCTGGCTTAAATCATATCTATCGATATATTCCAATTTGTAAATGTAAATTAATATTTTTCATGCACAAAAATTAGTCATGGAGTTCCTCGGGGTCCAGTGCTTGGATCAATACTCTTTACCTTGTACAGTATACACTTACATTGGGTAATGTTATTAAATAGTATGGGATACATTTTCATTGTAGGGGATTGGTGGGGATTTCATAGGGCAGTAGTGGAGCAGAGGTTAGAGAAGATGCGCCTGTGATCGAAAAGTCGCAGGTTCAACACCCTGGACTGACGACATCAAAATGTGGGTGGAAAAAATGAAACACCCTCTTTTGCTCCACTCTGGGCCCTTGAACAAGGCCCTTAACCCCCATCATCTGCTCCCAAACAAGTTTCTCTTGAAAATGAGTTCTCGTGACTCAGTGACACTTCCTGTATAAACAAAGGATAAATTATATAT
>JBBPBX010028568.1:0-27408 GCA_038048925.1 Garcialebias charrua
TATATAATGTGTAAACAGACTTCAGCCTACCATAGTGCATTAACCTTTAACTCAAAATAAAATACAGACCAGTTTTTTTTAACATATTGATTCATATTTAGTAAAAAATATGTATATATCGATTTTGGGGCTTTTAGAATCGATTGATTTTTTTCCTGCACCCCTATTTTTCACAAACGGACAATTAAATATATGAACTGCTTGAGCTGCTCTTTAAATTGTCATGACTGCATGTGTTTTACATGTAAATTACATTTTAAACAGTGTTTTTGTATTTTCAGTCCTTTTTTAAATCTGAGATAAAGTTGCTCTTTTAGTTTCTCAGAGCAGTAGCTCTCGAGTAAAGATTTTCATCTTATATGAGCTCCGTTTTAGTTTCCCACCAACTGGTAAACGCCTCTTAGCACTGTGTTGCAGGACGTTTCAGGACTTTAAAGCTGCAGAGATGTGATGTAATGTTTGCTGTGAAAGCTAAATAAACACAACTTTGCATCTGGGAGGATGGAACAAAGTTGGTTGTTCTACGTGGGCACAGTTTTATGTAAATCGAGTTCGGCTTGTTGGAGGAAGGAGCTCGTTTCAGCTGCTGTGAAGCCACACACACACCAGGAGGTATTTTTAGAAATGGCTTCTTCTCTTTTTGTTTGCAGAATGCACTTTTGTGCATTTTGTCATATTTCTCATCCAAACCAGCGAGCGAGTCTGCTCCCCCTGCAAAAACCAGTTTCTGTGTCCTCTGGTTAAATTTAAAATATGGGAATTGTTTTACTGGGTAATATCTATATAAACATTGATGATCACGTTCAGGTGAATTCAGGGAAGATGTATATTAAAAATGACTTAAAATAAAAAATCCAAACTATATTTTTGTCGTTGGGACAGAAACACGAGAACATTAAAGCAGAACAAAATTTATCATTTAGATGAGCAGAAACTGTCGTTTCTCTAGTTTTCAGTGTTGCTGAAACATCACCAGAGAGAACATCTGTTAAAAGCAAGTCAAGTCAAGTCAATTTTTTTTCTATAGCACAGTTAAAACAGATAAACTGTTATCAAGGTGCTTCACACACACAACATAAAAGAGGTTTAAAAATTTACAGAAACCGTAACACACATCACTAGTAACAATCATGATATTAACAGCAGCGAAAGTAAATAAAAATGTATAAGAAAAAAGCCTCAATGCATGAGGCTATATGTACTATATTTGGTATATACAATATATTGTACTATATGTTTCACAAGAAGTCATCAGTCACAATCTTAACCTCCCATTTATTTAATAAATACTGATAAATAGAACAGTACAAGTTCATTTTTTTAAATACCGCCGTGCTGAATTGTGGGGAAGAATGAAGAACACGGGCAGAAAACAGTCCTTAAGAGGTGTTGTAGATGTTTACTGGGTTTTTATTTACTTTAGAAGATCTGGTCTGGGAATAACATCATTTTAACTCAATCTTGTTCCTGTTGTTCTCAGTGACCAGGCTGATAACCGTTAAACAAGCCAACAATAGATTTATCTGTATTTAAACATTTAATCACTGCAGTGACGTCGTTCCTCGTGGAACATGTGCACTAGTACTGGTTTAATGATTTAATGAGAAACAAATCAACAGAATTGAATAGCAATGGTTACGGTAATCCTCTCATGCACGCGGCGTCCATGTTGGATTTTAAGGTCGGGATTCTCCCACTTTGTGGAGCCCGTCGATCCATCCGTTGTATCGACCCGCTTCTGGGTTCTAGTGAACGCTTTCAACAGATGGGAAACACAAATTCTTTCATTTTGCATTTAGATCATTTTAACAGCTCCCACTAAAGACGAGTTATGACCAAACTCAGCTGGAAGTTTTATCACGCATAACTTATTTTAAAATGAGTTTAAGATTAGCTCAGTTCAGGTCTCGGGCATTTTTACTGGGGGGGGTTTAAAGGTTCCCAGACCTTTGACCTCTGATCAAACTGTAGCATCAAAGGTCTGTGACCCCAGTGAGGGTTTAAATATGCAAACATTGATCAAAAAATGTCCTAATGACAACACAAATGGTTTTAAAAAACCTCAGAACCACTTTTAGTCATTTAAAACCATAGTTTTAGTTTATGGTGCAAAAAATAACAGATGATGATATCAAGAGTTTATTTAACCTCCACTTGGTGTTTCATGACCGACAGTGGGGTTCTTGCTCTAAAAAGGTGCAGGCTGAATTATTTATTTATTCTGACAGTTTCTGCTCAGATCTGTGCTGCTGAAGTGTTGCAGATGCTGTGAGTTGGCAACTTTAGGGCTTCACGGTTAGAAAGTGTCCTCAGCAGAACATGTGAATCCTTAGTTGGCTAACCCAGCGCTCAGTCTCAGTCATCCATTTGGACTGACCCACTCTTATTGACCCTCAGTCTGTCTGTTTGGTGAGCTGGATAACTTGAAAAATAAGAGGGCTATCAACTTCCATTTGGGTGTGTGGCTCCATCTAGGTGTAAGAAATGTCACTACAGGTAGTCCTCGACTTACGACGGAGTTCCGTTCCTTTACGTCGTAAAGTGAATTTCGCCGTAACTCGGAACATACGTCCAAACTGCACCTTATACATACAGTACTGTATTTTACCAAGCACTTAGCCTATCCTAACACAGTACCCTACATAATTATCAAAACACATACATTTTAGAGCCATAATGAAGGGAAAAAATAGTTAATTTCCTACTCTGAAATGCTGGTGAAGCCATTTCCTCCGTTACTCTGTCCCTCCTCCGTATTCTCCATTCGTATATGTCGTAAAACCGCCGTCCATAAAACAGCTACTTTTCCACAGCTGCTGCCTGTCCAGCTTGCTCTAACAAGTTTTGTTTTGTTCTTTGAATGTCCAGAGGACTAGACTTTGCTTTTTTAGAGAGTACAGGGCAAGCTGTAGCCTCCGCAGCTAGTAAAACCAAACCGGAAACTGCGTAAATCGGCTTCAAAATAAAAAATTCAATATATATATATATTTTAAATGAAGATGCGTGTCGTAAACAAGAAACGTCGTAACTCGAGACCGCCGTAAGTCGAGGACTACCTGTATTGAAAAGTGTGGTCGCCACTCAAAGTCCAAGATGGCCGCCACCATATACTGTATGTATTTACAGAGATGGAAAGAGTACTGACAATTTGTACTCAAGTACAAGTACTGTTACACTACTTAAATTGTACTCAGTTACAAGTACTGGTATTGTAAAAAGTACTCTTGAAAAAATTATTCAGAGTATTAATTACTTTTTAACCACTTGATGGTTTATTGTGTTGTCAATAGAAGACAGTCAGTTTGATTTACTGTATATTATAAATATAAATATAACGGCTACAATCAAAGCTCATTTCTCAGACGCTCAGAAGCTTCGTCTTATTTTAGTACCAGTTAAACCGATGGCAGTGACGATATCTAAGAGCTTTGCATATTTAGCCAAACTACTAACCCACAAAAACAAAACCTTGGATGCAGCAATATGTTTTTTTGAGATTAGATGCTGTAAGCTGCTGTCAAAGTAGAGATCGATCAAAGTTTGCATCTGGACATGTCTCCTTTTCACCCTCGGTGCATGAAACATTCCTCCAGGTACGGCCACGACTCGTCCTCAGCCTTTACCTCGTCATTTTCTCTGTTGACAGTGTTCTGTCTCCATTTTGGCTTTTTCTCCAAATCTTCAGTCCATAAAAGACTCTCGACTCTACGGAGTTGTCCTTTGCTCCATGTTCGTTATCTGAGAGCCTTATTGGCTACAAAGATGCAGATGAAACTCTGGCCGTACTCTGTAGCGACTTCTGGTTTTAAAAGTAGCAAGTAGACTACGCGGTCTAAATTGTACTTAAGTATGAGTACAATTACACACTTGAAATAAATACTCATAAAGTACAAGTACCAAAAAAATCTACTTAATTACAGTAATGTATTTGTAATTTGTTACTTCCACCACTGTGTATTTATGTAAACTAGCTGCCCTGTCATTTGAGGAAATGATGCTTTCTAGATTTTATATTTCTTAACCCTCCTGTTGTGTTGCAGGTCAAACTGACCCATTTTAAAGTAAAAAAACAACATTAAAATAATTTTTTTTAATTTTTTTTTTATATGAAACCTGCTTGAAATGAGAAAAATTAATTTTACATATTTGCAAACCCCTCCTCGTCTATATATTACATCTAAAAGGTTTGGGTCAATTTGACCTGGCAGTCAAAGTGGAGGGTAAAAAGGGTCAACGGTGAGATGTTTCACCTCAAACATACACACACACACAGAGTCACACACTGCAATGCCACCATGGATAACTTGGACAAGGCCACGGGGTCTTACAGCACCGGGTGAATGGCTGCGCGCTGACTGCTGGTCATCTTTTACAACATGATGTATCAGCCCACAACACATCCAGCCATTTGGACCGAAGTCTTTCCCAAGTGGAATATGTCAAAGTTGTACAGGACGTGGATCTTAGAGGAGCTGGGGAAGGAGGTGCCACATGTACAGTAAAGACTGTACACGCCAAGGACCGCAGCAGCTACGGTAAGGGAGATGCAGGAGAGGACGTCACGGTGTGTGTGTGTGTGCCTTAGGATGAGCAACAAACACATCGTAATAATCCTCTTCTTTCTGCGTTGCTGCTACAGGAGAGAGGAAGAGGTGCCAGGTCTGCAAGACAAGCATGACGTGTGTGAAATGTGCTAACTTCATTTACACAAAGCTCTCTGACGTGTCCCTTGTGCTGCGGAGATGACGAAACACAAGCACCTTGTTCATTTCCACCTGTTCATTTTTGTGTAGTCCTGGTTTTAAACACAGCGCAGTGTTTGCCATCACAACACGATGACGTCACGTGTGGACTGTGGAGACACACATGCACTGTGCTAATCCTTTATTTTTGTTCATTTCTGGTTTAAAATCAGTGGCTGAATAAAGTTTATTTTCACCACAAACCCTCGTGACTCATTTGTCTCGATTTTAAATCAACCTGGTCAATTTGACCCCGAACAAAACGGTTGTCTCAAGTTCATTTTTAAACGTCACTCCTTGAAAAGAAGAAAATGCAAAATGTAAAAGCATATCTAAAAAAATTTATTTAATGTAGAGCCATTATTATTTTTCTCTAGATTTTTTCCAGCGGATATAAAAAAAAAAAAAACACGCCATTTTCTTTATGATTTATTTATTTATTAAATATTCAGGCCCACAGCAAACCAAGAACACTGGAAGTTTTTGCCCAAGAGGCAGATGGAGGATCCAGGAGAGAGAGAAGAGCAGAGGGGATTTCTGGGGGGGCACCAGGCAGTCGATGGGATCTCTGAGTTCACCCTCCTGAATTATCGACTCAGCTACTGAAGCAGCAGTTGCTCGAGTCTTCCAAGTCTCAGCTCCAAGATCCCACTGTGTCTGCTGCTCCACCTGAGTGAGGCTGCTGTGTACTGTACGCTGCTCCACTGCGCTCTAAAGGCTCCCACAGACTCGGGCGTACTGTGTGTACTCTGCGAGCCGCGCGGACATGGCGCGCACTGTCCGCAGATGGTTGCGACTTCGTAGTCGAGCATCCACCCTCATGGGCTGCAGCCCAGCTCTGCAGGCAAAGGGCGTTTATATACAACACCCACCATGACATTAACAATTCACCATATTGGACAATTACTGTAGTAGAACATGATATCTATTTTCATTTTTGCATTTGGGCCAGGCGAGTGTAAAAAAACAAACAAAAAAACAACGGAGTCCCGGAAGCATCCGGAAACCCCGCCGATGATTGCCGAACTCCGGAATGACGTAATTAAAGGATCCAGTCAGAAGGCACTGCAATGGATCTTACATTCCGACTTTGCCACACAGTCATAACCAGTCATTTTTTATCCTCCATCCTTACACATGTAAGTGCTAAAACCTCACTTCACCTGCTGCTGCAGCCGCGGACACACAGAGCTCAGACCCGGACACTCGTAGCTGAGAACCGACGGTCATCGCGGCTCCAGCCGCGGACACACAGAGCGGACCTCACGTCACCTGCGCGGTTACATACAGTGCCCAGCCGACACACACCGCTCTACCAGTTGAACTCCCCTTAAATCGTCGCGAAAAAACGAGAACTGATGGACACATTATTATGCTAACTAGCATTAGCATTATGCTAACTAGCCACAGGATAGCGACACAGATTTTCATGAAAAAGTGGCGTGAATATTAACAAACTATGGTACATTTAACAGCCTGCTGTATTATTCATTCTGTTCTGATGTCAAAAATAAAAAAATTAAATTGAGCAAAAGTCCTACCCGCAAAACCTCCCATTTTCTCACAACTGTCGAGGTGCGAGCCTTCTTCGCTGGTCGGTCCTCGGAGGGAGATGAGTCCAGTTTTCCAGTTGGCACAGCATCTTCCTTTAGTCTTGTACAACTTTTCCCCTTAAATCCAAATGCCTGCATCATTGCTGACTCGTAGTCTTCCGGTTTAAAGTGTTTTGAACACAAAACACTGCTACGCGTTGGAGCAATGAAGTCAGCTCGTTTGACTTGAACAAATTTTATCCATGCATTCTGAATCCTTTTGATTTTGGGGAAATAATGAACACTAACGCCATCCTTCGAGGTATTGCTGCAGAACTGGGCAACACATCGGTTCAGCATTTTCTTAGTTGTATTCGTAACTACTCTGTTCAGAAATAAGAAAGCTATGTTGATGCATGATGCTCGTTTAACTCCGTCTCCGTCTCAAGATGGATCCTTGAATGACAGCGATGCGATGCCCATATATAGAGAGGGACACATTTTGCCGGAGCTGCTGCATTAAAATCTCTTTTAAGTCATGAAATAACACATTTAGCGTTATTCCTCTACAATATCAATAAAACGCTCTTGTTTTATTATTTAAGTCACTACTACATATTAATGGCGATGCAATTTGAAAACATGGTGGGTGTTGTCCTTTAACTTCGGGACAAATTGAGGTTGCCGATTGGTCATTTGCTGACACGCCTACTGGATTGATTGACAGGTCGCAAAAACAAAACAAACAAACAAACAAACAAAAGTGGGGAGCACTGGCCTTGCAGTCCACTCATCAGACCAGCCGACCAGGAAATCTCCAGACTCTCCTGCAGCCACGCCAGACCTTTCTCTCGTGACAAATTTCTTCATTTCTCACCATTTCAGTCATGGCATCAACGGATGAGGAGGAGGAAGAGATCGCTTGCCTCTTGGGAAAAAAAACCCACTAAAGAAAAGGCCATTAAACCAGATCATGGATGAAGAAGAGGAATTTAATACATTGGTGTCTCATACAAAACAGTCCGTCACTGGGCAGTTTATTGTGAGACACAGAGTACGTGGTCGTAAAAAAAATTCTTTGCACGGACATGCCTTGCGGGTGTCCGCTTTGGTCTAATCTGGTACACATGGACTGAAGTATGTTCGAGTCTATGGGAGCCTTAAGCCTTTGCCAGAGGCCCCTGGGCAGTCAACGTCAGCCGAACCACCTCGAGCAACCAGTGGGATCACCTGGATTACCCAAAAAGCCAGTAGTAGCTGTTCCACCTGTGCCCTTTGAGATAGTTGCCGAGAATATCGACACCTCTCCAACCTGAGCCACAGAAAGGGAAGCCGCAACCGCTGCCTCTCCCTTCTGAGATGCAGAGAGGGTTGCTGAGGATGACGATGCCTCTTGCTCAGTCAGTGTCCAAGAGGCTCGATGAAGACTATGGTTCTCCTTCCTGGGTCTCCATAGGGAACGATGATGATGCTGCACCTGCCAATGTCTTTGTAGTGGTTGATGACGAGGTTCCTCTGTCCAATGTTCTTGAGAGTGTCTGTGACGAATATGTGTCTCTTGTGCCTGCCCTTGAGAGGTATAAGGAGGTTGTCCCTCAACCACTCACCTGGGCAGGGTCCTCTGCTGCTGCCTCATTGCATTCTGCACTCCCTCTCCTTTGCCCAATGTCAAGAGGGCCGAGACATGACTCTGGTACCACACACTGGACAATCTCCAGGCCGTCCCCCTGTGTGGACGTGGCCAGGGCTGTCCATTTTGACATTCTTTTTGGACTATGAATTTTTCCCTTTTTTTTTCCCCCAAACACTTTTTGTTCATTTATCCTTGTTTTTCTTTGTGCCCTCCATCTCGTTTCCCCCCTCCACCCCCCACAAGCGAGTTTTTGCTTGTTAGTTTGTTTTGCTGCCTCATCAGCCTTTTTTGTTTTGCCTTTTAATAATACCGTATTTTTCTGACTACAGGTCACGGCTTTTTATCATTTTTTCATGGCCTGTGACCTATAGTCAGGTGAGACCTGTTTATGGATTTTTCCCCATATTTTTAGACCAATTTTTGGCTCAGATGTGACCGTTTTTCATTTTGGCAGAAAGTGGTGCAGTACCACTTTTGTCCACTAGGGGGACACTTCCAGAGAGTCCACCGACCGTTTCCAGCTCATGTGTCCGAAAAAAGCCTCCTCTGCTCGGATTGACTCTGTCGCTGCCCGGCCTCCTGGTCTGGAGGTAACTACTGTTTGCAGTGTTTGTTTGCAAGATGTCAAGAACCACTCGGCGGATTTTTCTGAAACTTACAGAATGTAATCACTGTATGGACATTTACAAGTGAGTAGCTTCATGAGATGTTTGAGCTTAAAAAAAAAAAGATATTTTATTAGCGTTAGCTTCCTAAACAGATACCTACAGTACGTTATAAATAGCTCAGAAACCACTCAGTGGATATTTTTTCTGCTGCCAGAGTGTAATTATATGGCTTTACTTTACAAACTGTTGCCCTGGATGAAACATTTGAGATAAAATTCGATTTTTTATTCGTTGTTTTAGACGGAATCGTCTCGTGTTAGCTTTTAGCTTCCGTTTTATTTCCGTGTATATTTTAGCAAATGGCTAATAAACCACTCGGCTAATAAACCACTAACCCTTGTGCTATAATGTCAGCTATAATTTTTAGCAAACAAATAATTGTTTTTACTGTGTTAATCTTCTTAAAAGCCTTGCTGTTCTCCTGTGGCAGACATTTGTAACAGAGCTAAACACTCGGTCCACATTTCCGGGTTGACTCAGCGGTGACGCGTCACGTCGGCGGTGACGTAGGTGCGACCTATATTCCAGTGCAACCTGTTTATGGCTTTTTCCAATTTTTTGACAATAATTGGACAATGCGACCTATATTCAGGTGCGACCTATAGTCCGAAAAATACGGTATACATATGTATTTGAGCTTTTTTGTTTTTTTTTGTTTTTGTTTTCCATCTTGGGTTCCGATTTCCATTTCAAACATGATGGAAAAACAAGGAATTAAAAGAAGACATTTTAAATATTTATTTTAAAGCAGCAGATAAGAAAATATGATATTTGGCTTCATCTGACACTTGCATGTCATTCCTCTTTATTATAATCCCTCTACCAGTTGAATTGGACTTTCCAACTGAACATGGTTTTATCTGGTGTTATTTAAGGCTAAAAGTAGAACAAATCCTACTAAAAATATTCATTTCTCTCTTTGTTCTCTGAGTAAATAAAGGTGTCTAACTGCATGCTAGTGCTAACAGGCTCTGTCACACACAGCCGAAGTAGCCGACTTCACCCTGTCACGCCAGTAACCGGCTAAACAAACGCATCACTTCCTGCTTCATCTGAACATTACCTCTCGTTGCAAGACCTCACTCAACTCAGAGCTCAGAGGATCGAGTTTTCAAATTAAGCTAAAGCTCGAGGCCTGAAAGGAGCTGGTGTGTAAAGTGGATCCACAGTGGAACTGGTTTAACCGCATGAGGAAGTCATGTGTAGGGAACGAGGGCAGGAGATGGAGGGAGACTGAAGAGAGGGGGTATTGTTCTGGAAATAGCTTCAGGGCTTTGTCTGCTGAAGTGTGTGTGTGTGTGTGTGTGTTAATGAATGAGCTACATGTACTGTATATATGATTGTGTGTGTGAACATTCTGCCTTTTTACAAAGATTTTCACATGTGGGGGTGAAAACAAGAACTATCAACATCAACATACTGTTATCTCTGCTTGTAGTGTGTGTGTTTGAATGTGTGTCTGTGTGTGTATGTGTGTGTAATGGGTGTGTCCACACACACAGCCATGCTGGGGCCGGACTTGGGTCCTCCTTCAGGTGTGTGGAACAAAGACTGAAGTCGTAGAGGGAGATTCAGACATAAAGGCAAGATCTGGGTCAGCTGGTGGAGGATTTGAAGGAGGTCTGGAACAGAGCGGACCCCAGATGAGAAGAGAAGGAGAAAAAGGGAGGAATGTTTGTGGTTTTGTCCTGAAGATTTCCAGGAAGCTCAGGGATCGCTGCCTGCCTGTACTTGCCCTGGAACAGGTAACCGGTGTGACAGTGTTCTCCTTTATTTTGTGTGGACAGATTTCGTGGGAAAGCGAAATGTTGGCAGATTTGCGTAATAACGTCCAGAGATGGTCCAAGTTGAAGTGCAGGTTTTAGTCTGGATCCCTTTTGAATGTAAGGAGGGTCTGCTCGGATCCCTGACCTTCGAACAGTCAGCTGAAGGTAACGTAAAACTGAAAGTATATTTTATAAACTAGGAAATTTGCATTTTCTGTAAAAATGCAGCGTGACTGCTGAGTGCTGAAGAAGCTGAACCCTATTGTTTAGAAGCACCAGCATTATGTTGAACTAGAAGCTAAAAGCAGCCAAAGGACACCTAAAGTAACAACTAAAATCTAGTAGCAAAAGGCTAACTAAAGCAAAAAGTAGCTACAATCTCAAAAGCAGCAAAAGAAAACAGAACCAGTAGCTGAACCAGATTTTGACGAGAAGAATTTTGAGACTTTAATTTGAGTCTATGAGGAAAATATGTGTAATGAAAGTAAAATATTCTGAATGAGCTGAACATTTTTGATACATGAATGGCTAAAATGGCACAAATGTTGCAGAAGTTGGATTGGAAAATAAAAACATACCTAAAACATGACAACAACAGTGTGGTGCTGAATCAACATTGTTGCACCATAACCTGATCTGGCAACAACACTTCAGCTGCTTTCTTTCTGCATGTGTCTCGGCTCGTTCTGATGTTTTCAACTCACATTTTTTCAGGCGCTAAACCGCAACAATAAAAGAAAAAAAGTGACTGTGACGAGAAACGGTTCTTTTAAAAACTGAGCCAAAACGACTCCGATGTTTTTGTCCATGTGTCTCTAAGGTGTTGCCTTCATGTCATGGAGATAAAAAAAAACGGTTGACTCATGCCGACTCGGTCAGATCTGCTCGGTGTGGTCTGGAGGTGTTTAACTTGTGTGTTTGCACGAAGGCAACGGTGTAAATACACAATGGTATTATACCGTAGTAATATATATGTTTGGATCTAAAAGCTGACAATGGAGCAGCCACGCCCTTTTTAAGAACATGCACAGTCGTTTTCAACAAGTCTTTTATTCTGAAAATCAGGATAATATGATTGAGAAAATGCCCCTAAAAACTTCAAAATGGCTACCATTCCTTTTGCACCTAACATTTAATTAGACTGTATCAAAATAAAACTACTTCCTGTTGAAAAAGCGGAATATTTTATGTCTAATAGCAGCAAATAACTGCTGCTGGTCCTCGTCTGCATTTAGGCGTTTTAGTGTTTTAAAACTGCTGCTTCTTACTGGGATGAAACCACTCAACTGTCCAGTTTTTAACTGTTGCCTTTAAGAAACAATGAGGATTAGCTGAAATCACCTGACAGGTTCTGGGCCTCCAAGTTCTGAAGATGAGGGTCAAACGTCAAAAACGGTTTGAAGCTATCTTTAAATAAAAATAAAAAACAAAATTATTGTATTTTCAGGTAATCGGGTTTACAATAATGTAAAGTTACATATACTGTAAATGGAGTTGAAATCGACAGAGTTTATGAGACAAAATTTTAGGTATCATTCTGGATAGCAAACTTAGTTGGAAGCCTCATATTGAATATATTAGAAATAAAATTGCAAAAACTATTGGAATATTGTTTAAAATAAAATATTTAATAAATGTATAGAAGGCTTGCATATTATATACTCTTCCTTGATTATGCCCTACTTGTTATATTGCTCAGAAATATGGGGAAATGCAAATAAAACTACTATTGACGTATTAATAAAGTTACCAAAAAAAGCAATTAGGCTTATTAATAAAGTGGGCTATTGTGAACCAACTAATAAACTTTTTATTCAAAATCATACTTTAAAATTTAATGACATTAATGACATATTAAAATACTGGAAATAATGTATAAAGCACTAAATAAAAGTCTTCCCTCTGGAATTCAGAAATTATTTAAGTTAAGAGAGAGTAAATATAATTTACGAGGTTTGTTAATATTTGAACAAGGTAAAGAGAACAGTAAAGTAAAATCTAGATGTATTTCAGTTTTCGGCGTGAAACTGTGGAATGAACTGAATGATGATCTCAAATTACAGTATGTGCTTTTTTTGGTGAGCTTCAAAAGAGCCTTAAAATGTAAAATTATAAAAGCTCATGGAGATGTTATGTAGATGTTTACATGTATTGTGTAACCATGTATGTATGTAATGTGAGTATGTTTATGTATCATATACATGCATATTTAAATATACAGTAAATGTATGTGCACTTATGTATATATATGGACAGTAGATATATGTCATTATGTAGACTGCTGAGTCCATGAATAGGGTAGGCGAGTATAAGCCTTGGCTTCAGCCTATTCCTTTTTTGGTAAATGATTGATTTACCATTTTATATTGTTTTCTTTTTGTTTGTAATGTTTTTAATTTACCAAAATAAAGTTGAGTTGAGTTGAAGCAGTGTTTCAGCTGCTCTGTCAGATGAATGTGCTCCACGGTGGAGGATGGTCTGCCTCTTATCTCGGTCTGTTTGGACAGTATTCAGATGTCTGTGCAGAGCTGCTGCTCTTCATCTGCAGCCTGCAGGGTTCTGCTGATCCACGGCCGTGTGCATCACTTCGATAAGACCAAGGGTTCAAACTTGCACTGCGCCTCACGGGACTGTAGCTGATTAGAGGGGTTCACAAGAGGCTGAAACGTGCACGAGTATGACTCATTATTTGTTTCTGGAGTGTTTATTTTTATTATTTTTATTATTTGCAGTAATAAAAATGACTGAATTAGAAAGTTTCTGAATAAATGTTGGTGGTAGCCAAACTTTCTAATCGCCAAATAGTGGTTTGGGTCGCCCTTTTGTAATAAACCATACCACTAAAGCACTTAAAACAGCAACAAGGCCACTGGGTGAAAGATGACGACAAAACATCCATCCATCCAGCACTTTGGTTAGCCTTGTTGCTGTTTTAAGTAGGGGTGCGAATCTCTCAGTGTCTGGAGAATCGATTCGATTCCGATTTTTGGTGTCATGATTCGATTCAAAATCGATTTTTTGATTCAGAAACGATTTTTCTATTAAAATGGTCATAAATTTAGTTTCAGTTTTGTAACTGACAAGCTGAAAAGAATAAACAACAATGCAAACAAATGGAACATTTATTTAAAACAATAATTTTAAACTGAGAATATTAAACAACAATGTAAACAAATAGAACATTTATTTAAAACAATAATTTTAGGTTCTGTACTGTATCAAATTTTTTGCATCGTTTGATATTTATACCAAAAATAGGAACAAATAATACAGGAATGCATTAAATTCTGTAACTTAAATAACCAGTACTGTATTAGGTTAGCTTTTTGCTCTGTTACTTATAGAAGTTTATTGTTTGAATTGATTGTTTGAACTTGTTTTGTTTTTGAAAAAAGGGGCAGATAAAATAAGTTTTCTTCTTCTTTCTGCCACCTTTCATTTTATGTATTATTTCATATACTATGAGATATGGTTTTATTTTCTTTATCTTTTGGGTTTTAATGTTAAAAAAAAAAAATTCGATTTTGGGGCTTTTAGAATTGATTCTGATTTGAATCACCAGGACTAAGAAACTAGATTCTTTTAAAAATTTGATTTTTTTTCCAGCACCCCTAGTTTTAAGTGCTCTATAAATAAAATGGTATGGCATGGTATCTATCCATCCATCCACCTCTATCTGTAGTTGGGTCATGGAGGCAACAAGTCCAGAAACCCAGACCTTCCTTTCCCCAGCAACACTTTCCAGCTCGGTGTTCCCAGGTCAGAGAAGATGCACAAGCCATCCAGAAACTTCTGGGTCTTCCCCGAGGCCTCCTACCAGTGGGACATGCCTGTAAAACCACTAAAGGTGGATATCTAGGAGGCATCCTAATCAGATGCTTGAACCACCTCAACTGACTCCTTATTGTTGTGGAGGAGCAGCGTCTCTACTCCGAGCTCCCCCCGGATGACGGCGCTCCATATCTTCTGTCTAAGGCTGAAACCAGACACGCTACGAAGGAAGCCTATTTGGGATCACTTCTGTCGGTCGTGATCCAAACCTCATGACCAGATATGAGGGTCAGGACGGAGACTGACCAGTAAATCAAAAACCTCGCCTTCCGACTCAGCTCTTTCTTCACCACGACTGACTGAAGCAACACCCTCATTATTGAGGACGAGACCCCAATCTGTCAATCCATCTCCCACTCCACTATTCTGCCATTACTCAGGAACAAAAATAAAAAACAACAAATTATATGATTTTCAGTAATAAAAAAATAACTATTGAAGTTCCTTTCAGAATCGACGGAGTTGAACTATGTAGAGTAAAAGAAATTAAATTCTTGGGTGTAATCATTGATGATAGATTGTCATGGAAGCAACACACGAATTCTGTTAAAATTAAAATATCCAAATCCATTGCAGTACTATATAAGGCAAAGGACTTACTTAATGATAAAGCTTTGTTTTTGCTGTATAATACAATCATAGTACCGCATTTAATTTATTGTGTTGAAATCTGGGGTACAGCGTGCAAAACTACAACGAAACCTATTTTTGTTTTACAGAAAAGAGCCTTAAGAATAATAACAAGAACGCCTTATTATCATCTATCTAGTGTATTATTTTATAAATTGAAGTTACTAGGATTTTATGATTTGGTGGAATACAATATTTTTTTACTAATGTATAAAACACAAAACAACACTCTACCTTCAAATATGTAAAAGCTTTTTGTAAAGAGGAAAAGTTGTTCTAGTTTAAAGGGTACAAATATTTTTGTTAAACCACAATATAGAACAAGTTTAAAGGGTCGTTTTACTTTAATACATGGAATTAGTATATGGAATGGATTGGAATATGATGTTAAAGTTGCACAGTCAATGTTATGTGTGAATGTTATATATTTAAAAATCTCTATATCCATCCATCCATCCATTTTCTTCCGCTTATCCGGGGTCGGGTCGCGGGGGTAGCAGCCTAAGTAGGGAGGCCCAGACTTCCCTCTCCCCAGCCACTTGGAGCAGCTCCTCTGGGGGAATCCCAAGGCGTTCCCAGGCCAGCCGAGAAACATAGTCCCTCCAGCGTATCCTGGGTCTTCCTCTGGGTCTCCTCCCGGTGGGACATGCCCGGAACACCTCACCAGGGAGGCGTCCAGGAGGCATCCTAACCAGATGCCCGAGCCACCTCAACTGGCTCCTCTCGATGTGGAGAAGCAGCGGCTCTACTCCGAGTCCCTCCCGGATGACTGAGCTTCTCACCCTATCTCTAAGGGAGAGTCCAGACACCCTGCGGAGAAAACTCATTTCAGCCGCTTGTATCCGAGATCTTGTTCTTTCGGTCATAACCCAAAGCTCATGACCATAGATGAGGGTGGGAACGTAGATCGATCGGTAAATTGAGAGCTTTGCCTTTTGACTCAGCTCTCTCTTCACCACGACAGACCGGTACAGCGCCCGCTTCACTGCGGATGCTGCACCTATCCGCCTATCGATCTCACGCTCCAGTTTTCCCTCATTCGTGAACAAGATCCCGAGATACTTAAACTCCTCCACCTCCAGGACCTCCTCCTCTCTATAAATTAGTTATATTATTATGAGTTATAAATATGGTTTATGGATAATTTTTGCTTGAATTGATTGTTTAAATGGAATTTGGTTTTTAAAAGAGGCAGATATTATAAGATTATCTTCTTCTTCTGCTTCCTTTCATTTTAAATTTGTTCTTTATTTCTCTATATCATTCTGTATTATTATTTTTTTGTTCTTTTGTGTTTTAAATTTGAAATGAATAAATAAATAACTACCGTATTTTCCGGTGTATAGGTCGCACCTTTTTATGTTTTTTTTCAAAGCCTGCGACCTATACTCAGGTGCGACCTATATGTGGCTTGTTATCACTTTCGGTGAAACAAAATTTTAAATCCAGCTCATTTCACAATTACGTTCATTTATTAAGGAAAAGTTCAGCTCAGACACATATTTGCTATAATTTTTATCAAACAAATAATTGTTTTTAAGTGTTAATCTTCTTAAAAGCCTTGCTGTGCGCTCCTGTGGCAGACATTTGCAGCAGAGCTAAACGTAGGTGCGACCTATACACCAGTGCGACCTATCTAGGGATTTTTCCAATCTATTGGTGATAATTGGACAATGCGACCTATACACAGGTGCGACCTATACACCAGAAAAATACTGTAAATAAGTTGGTCAGATTGAACTCCTCCACCTGAGGCAAAGTCTTCCCCCCTGACACCGGGGGAGACTAAAACCTACATTTTGATTTACAAATTGTGTAAAGTGTAAAATTTTCAGGGATGAATAGCGTTTGTTGGCAAAAAAAAAAAAACATCTGGAGGGTTTAGACAGCTCGGAAATTAGTGTCACAGCATCACAATAAGTTGACCAACCTGTAGTCAACCTTAAAAAAAAATCAGTGTGTGATCATGATGGTTAAAAGCTGTTAAAAGATCAGAGAAACCAGTGAGTCGTGTGACTCCGGCTCCGTGACCATAGTTGCCAAGTCCGCTTGCTACAAGCGACTTTGGGCTTGTTGTTTTCTGCAGCCGCTTGTAACGTTGGTGAGTCGCTTGTTACAGTTTATTGGGCTTGTCTTGAATTTGCTACAGTGTGCGCTCTCAGGACATGATTACCTGCAGTGTTCCGTCAGTGAGGACTGAACTTGGAAAAAGGGCCTTCTCCTACTCCGCTCCTGCTTCATGGAATATCTTACAAAAAGATCTGAAGCTCTCGACCTTGACTTCTCTAAATGGTTTTCAGAATCTGTTGGAATCCTGGCAAAAACCAATGCAGATCTGTTCCTGTCTTTGATTTTATACGTCTACCTTATAATGTTTTGCTAGTTTTTTGATACTTTGTAAAAAAAAAAAAAAAAAAAACTTTCTTTTGTTTTTTTCTTCTCTCTTTTGTTTTCTATTGTTTATTGTTTGTTTGTTTATTGTTTAAGGAAATTATACCACTGCTGTTCATTGTTCTTTAGTTTTAGCAGGTCGCTTTCGTAAATGAGCCCTTGAGGTTCAAAAGATTTACCTGACTAAATAAAGGTTGAATGAATGAATGAATTTGAAGTTGATTGTTTGGGCTTGTTATCTGTATACTGTACATGTTACATGTAAAATGTAAATTCTCCTGAAGTTATTTTAAGGTTTATTCTTTGTTCTTTATTCTTTGTCTAGAGTGACAAGACCACGCTAAAATGAGCTCCAATAAGTGGGGGAAATATGGGAAAAACTATAATAAAGAATGGGAGAAAGAGCGCACTCTTAAAGCATGATTCAGGATAGAGATTAAAGAAAGTTTTTTGTTGACTTAGCTTACTATGAGTTTGCTGTTTAATTTTTTATTTCATTTTTTAATTTGTACGCATCCTTTATGACTGTCTGTTGTTGTCGTTGTCCATTGTTGTCATCACTCTTCGTTTAAAATTCAGGTTCTCTCTGGTAAATGAGTCCCAGAGGCTTAATGGGATTAATTTGTATAAATATGCAAAATTTATTTTATTTTTTAGAGTGGATATGTTCTTCAAAGGGTTTAGCATAATTTTGCTGTTTATATGTAATGCCATAATAAATGTATGTTTATACTGTTTAAAAACGGCCTTTGTTTTACACAATGGGGTGGGTTGCCCGCTGGGCTTGTTTTGGGCTTGTTTTCAAATGTCGGTTTGGGTTTTTGTTTTCTTGGGGCTGGTCGCTTGTTTCTGTCGCAAGATCTGGCAACACTGCTGATGACTTTTATCAAAAGTCGTCGCTCATTTTACTGATGAAGCTGTTGTTGTTTGTTTTTTAATACTGTAGGTATTTGTAAAGAAATGAAAGGAGTAGAGACTCAAAATGTGATGGAACTGGAAAAGTAACATGATGACGCTGGTGCTTTAATGCTTTTACACCTGCACCCCTAATTTAGTGTTTATCTTTTTTTTTTGCATTGCAGGATATTAAAAATGAACATATTTCAAACATATTTTGAATACTTGTGTTAAAAAATTGTTCATTTATAATATTAATGCACAGTCCAGTTTCCCTGAGAAGCTTCGAGATTTAAAAAAACAAATAGATTTTTTTCTTGTCATGTTTTGAATTGGATAATTTCTTTAATTATAAAGACTCGTCCTACCTCAGACTGCATGTTTTAGATGACTTGTTCGTTGCAGATTGTTTTATTTTTGTGTTTTGTTTTGTGTCTCTCTTCAGGCTGAGCCCTCGCCGATGAAGACGACCTGGTACTGTCCTCTGGACTTGGTAAGGACTCGCTCTGCGTGAGCTCGTAGAGCGCAGCAAACTGTGTCAGAGACGTTTCCTCAGGCTAAAACAGGATCGTTTGAACTTCCTGCAACACACAGAGGAAATGAGTTCAAACACACTCAGTTTGTTGATTCGAACACACGTGACATTCTGTCATCAGCAGAGAAAACAAAAAACTGGACACATTCGAGCATGTTCTTCGCCTGATTCTTCGTTCACATCAAGCTAGAAAAATTAGCATCTGAGAAAACGCAGAGGGAACGCTGAACGACAGCTAAAATGTGTTGAAGAAGCTAAAGAGTTTACAAAATTTAAATCAGCAGAAATTAGATGAAAACACCCCCCGAAAAAATAGCTAAAGTTAAAAACTGGCAACCTAGAAGCTAAAACCAGCAGAACAGTAACTAAATCCTAAAAAAAAAAATGGTTATGCCTGTTCGCAGTAAAATGATTTATTCATTCAAGACTTGACACAACAAGACTATGAGATAATCACAACAGCAGCTAAATGCTAAATCCTAAAAGCTAAAATTAGCTAAACCATAGCTAAATAATAAAACCTGTTAAACTGCAGCTAAACTCTAAAATTGGCACAAGTAGTTCAAAGCTTTGATGCCGATTCTGTTTCATGGACTGAATTTCTTGGTGCAGCCACGGGGAGGGGGGGTCTCAGGGTTCTGTTGGCGTCATCAAGCTCTTCAGCTCTCATGGAGATGTTTGCAGCTGGGATGAGGACCAACACCCCCATGGGCCTTAGTCAGAAAAGGGTTGATTGGCCTCAAGTGGAGAAGTTCAAGCATCTCAAGGTTTTAATCAGAGCGAGGGAAGAATGGAGTGGGAGATCGACAGATGGATCTCCACTGTATTGTGTTCTCTGTGCCGGTCCGTTGTGATGAAGAGGGAGCTGAGCTGCTCTCTGTTTACTGGTCGATCTACATTCGTACCCTTCCTCATTGTCTTCTTGTCGACCGAGTTAATCCCACCTATTCATTCATTCTTTATTTATTTATACATGTTAGTCTCATTGGGAAAAAGACAGAGGGAGACCAAAGAGGAGATATATGGATGCAGTTAGAGAGGACATGAAGGTAGTTGGAGTGAGGACAGAGGATGCAGAGGACAGAGTGAGGTGGAGGAGGATGACTCGCTGTGGCGACCCCTGAAAAGGGAAAAGCCGAAAGAAGAAGAAGAAGAAGAAGAAGAAGTCTCATTGAGCCACGAGGCCTCACTTACAAGAGAGACCTGTTTCAAACAAAGAACACTGATGAGGTACAGACAATAATAGACAATCGTATAAAAAGCATATAAAACGAAAAAGCAAATGGAAGAAATTATATAAAAAATGAAACAAAAAAATCAGCTAAAAATGAAACAAAAATCAGCTACATTATAATAAAGTGATGTAAAACACTAAAAAACAGGAAACTGTCTGCGTTGGTTTTTCAAGTTCATGTCAAGTTTATTGTCATTCTCATCACGTGGTACATAAAGTCTAACAAAATTATGTACGGTACTCAGGGTCACAGTTACACCCAAAAATGGCAAAATATAAAGTATAAATAGAAACTGTATACAAGTACAGTATCTTAAGATATACACTAAATGAACGCCATAAAGTACGCTAAAAGATCTAAGATATGCGCTAAACACTAATAATGTAAAACAATACAGCGTATCAACAGCAGCCCAAACATTTTGCCATGACCTTAACAGATGTTTAAAGTCACTTAGAGACGTCAAGGTTGAGAGATGCAGATCTTTTTGCAAGGTGTTCCAGGTGAAGGCCCTTTTTGCCTAGTTCAGTCTGCACTGAGGAAACACTGCATGCAATGATGTCCTGAGAGCGCACGCTGTAGCTGCACTCACACAGAGACATGTAGGAGGAGATGTATGAAGGCAGCAGACCAAGAAGTGATTTGAAGATGAAAATGTACCAGTGGAAGAGTCTGTGTGAAGTTAATGATGTCCAGTTAACCAGTGAATACAGGGTGCAGTGGTGGGTACGGTAGTTACAGCCAGTTATGAATCTTAGTGCACCATGATAGACAACATCCAACATCTGCAGGGTGCTTGTAAGAGCATTCATGTAAATGTCACCTAGTCAACGGAGGAAAGTAGCAGCTACAAGATGATTCCTAGCAGTCAGAGTTAGACAGGATATTTTCTATAAAATAAACCGTTTTACTTTAAATTTCTTTACCAAGTTTTCGACATGTGGTTTAAAGAGAGATGCAAATCCTCCAAGATACCCAAGTACAGTACTTAGAATCGACAAACTCAATAGGAACACCATAGTGTCCCGAGGGATGTGGCTGAAGCCGAAGTGATTCCACTGTGGTGTGGTCATTCCTGCCCTCCTAAAATCTGCTCCATGTTGTAGTTTCTGATTGTCCTCTCCACTTTCTGAGGATCATAGTTCCAAACTGGTTACTCCAAGAGTTAATCATGCAAAAGTGAACAAATTTAACTGTGTTTGGGTAGAAAAGGTGTATTGTAGCCCAATCTTGAGACAAAGACAGTTTTGTTTGCCAACTCTGAAGAAAGGGCCTGATATCCCTGGATTTCTGTTCAGTATAATAATAATAATAATCATCATTTTTATTTAAAAGCGCCTTTCAGGACACCCAAGGACACTTAACAAACCAATACAGTTCAAACATTATCAGCGACAAATTGAAATATAAAATACATAAAGATTATAAAATGCAAAATAATAAAAATACATTTAGTAAAGTTAGTGATAAGCTAGTCTAAAGAGATGTGTTTTCAGAGCAGTCTTGAACAGAGAAAGGGAGGTGGTGTTTCGAAGGTCTGGCGGTAGAGCGTTCCAGAGGTGAGGGGCAGAGCAGGTGAAGGCCCTGCTCCCCATGGTGGAGAGGCGGGCAGAGGGTACATGGAGATGTAGTGAAGAGGAGGATCTGAGAGAGCGTGATGGGATGGAGATTTGTAGGAGGTCAGATAGATAAGGAGGGGCAAGGTTGTGGATAGCTTTGAACGTGAGAAGTAGAATTTTGAAGATGATGCGTGATTTAACCGGGAGCCAGTGGAGCTGCTGCAGGACAGGAGTGATGTGATCATAGTAGGAGGTTTGAGTGATGACACGGGCAGCTGAGTTCTGGACCATCTGTAACTTGTGGAGAGATTTGTTGGGGAGGCCGTAGAGAAGGGAGTTGCAGTAGTCGATACGGGAAGTCACAAGGCTGTGCACCAGGATGGCTGTGGAGCGGGGTGTGAGAGAAGGACGGAGACGGTTAATATTACGGAGGTGGAAATAGGCAGACCGAGTAATATTGTTGATGTGTGAAGTGAAGGAGAGAGTGGTGTCGAGGATGACACCGAGACTCTTGACCTGAGGGGAGGGGGATAGCAGAGAGTTGTTAAGGGGGACGAGAAGATGTTCTGATTTTGAAATAGAGTTTTTGGTACCGACAAGAATGATTTCTGTTTTGTTGCTGTTTAGTTGAAGGAAATTGTTAGAAAACCAGTGATTTAGCTCAATTGAGACAGTCGGTGAGGATGGAGGGTGGGTGGGTGGAGTTAGGTTTTGATGACAAGTAGAGCTGTGTGTCATCACACTGTAGCACTTTGAGATTTTTATTAATGAAAAGTGCGGTATAAATTGAATTTATTATTATTATTATTATTATTAACAGTGGAAATGGATGCCGTATTTGCGGAAGATGTGACCTAGAGGAAGGAGGTAAATGATGAAGAGGAGTGGTCCGAGGACAGAGCCTTGGGGGACACCCGTGGAGACAGGGGAAGACTGGGAGTGGAAGGATTTAAGCTGAATGAATTGAGTGCGGTCAGAGAGATAGGAGGTGAACCAGTCTAACGGGGTACCTGAGATGCCAATGGAGGTTAGTCTGTTGAGGAGGATAGAATGACAGATGGTGTCGAAGGCAGAACTTGGATCAAGAAGAATGAGGATGGACAGAAGATTAATGAAAAGTCCTATCTCGGTTGATTCATGTATTCCTACAACTATAAACAGTGATGACTTCAGGAAATTCTTTATAAATTCTTTAAATTAAGGAGAAAGTTCAAACCATCCTTCCTACTACAGTATTGCCACTGGTTCTGTGTCAGATGAGACAACTTTAAAAATGTCACTAGAACCTGATTTATGTTTGAACTGTTCTTGTCCCGTTGAGTCCTCTGAATTGTCAAAAACAGCCTCATCCAAATCATCCACATGTCTGCTAGATCCCATCCCAACCAGACTATTTAAATACGCATTTCCGTTAATTAATATCCACATTTTGGATCTGCTTAATTTGTCTTTAATGAATGGTTACGTACCACAGTGCTTTAAGGTTTCTGTAATTAAACCTTTACTTAAGAAACCTGATCTTGATTCAGGAATTCTGGCCAATTATAGACCAGTGCAGATAATTTGCCACGGCAGGGTGTTCATCTTGTCTGTGATTTTTTCATGGTTCCTGGTAGAGACTGAAAGAATCTCAGATACAATCAAAATTAGTTTTATTTGTTTTCTCTGCAGGGTAGCTGGACTCTCCTTTAGAAAGGGTGAGAAGTTCAGTTCTCCAGGAGAGACTTGGAGTAGAACCACTGCTCCTCCACATCTGGAGGAGCCAGCTGAGACCCAAAGGAAGACCCAGGACAAACTGGAGAGACTGTCTCTCAGCTGGCCTGGGAAAACCTTGGAAGAGCTGGAAGAGGTGGTCTGGTAGACTGGACCTCCCAGCTCAAGCTGCGGTCCCTGAGACCAAAACAAGATGATATATGGATAGTTCAATACAGTATAGGGGTGCGAATCTCTCAGTGTCTGGAGAATCGGTTTGATTCCGATTTTTGATGCACAGATTCAACTAAAAATCGATTTTCGATTCTAAAACGATTTTCATTCCAAGATCGATTTTTGATTCTGAAACAATTTTCGATTCTGAAACAATTTTCAATTCAAATCATGAAAAGATTAAACAATAATGTAAACAAATAAAACATTTGTTTAAAACAATAATGTATGCTTGTAGCAAACATTAATAATGTCAAATAATACAGTATAAATACAGCAGATGGGTATATGAATAGAATGCAGCAGCTTTAATCGGGTCCTGGAGGTCACTGGTGCCTATATCCAGCAGTCACTGTGCGAGAGGCAGGGGACACCCTGGACATGTCTCCAGTCCATCACAAATAATTCAAAATACAAACGTAAACAAAGATTTCAGCCTACTGTATTGCATAAACATTTAACTCAAAATAAAATAGACTTCAAAATCATATTGCATTCATCCATGTTTCAAATGTGTATGGATGGATTTTGTTTAAAAGATTTGTTTGGTAAATCTTTTCAACAAAAGCCATCTATCCATCATCTTTACCCGCTTTATCCTTATCGGGTCCTGGAGGTCACTGGTTCAGGTCAGATTTCTTCTTCTTTCTGCCACCTTTCATTTTATGTATTCTTTCATATACTATGAGATATGGTTTTATTTTCTTTATCTTTTAGGTTTTAATATTTAAAAAAAATCAATTTTGGGGCTTTTAGAATCTATTCTGAATCGCCAGGACTAAGAATCTCGATTCTTTAAAAAATTAAAATTTTCCTGCACCCCTAGTTCAATGCTACAATTAGTAAAACTGTAGCTAAAATTAGCACAAAACAAAAACCTTAAAGCTGACATTAGTTCAAACTAGAACTCCTCATTCATTTCAATGGAACTGAAAAGCTTTATAAATAGTTTATAAAAGTTAATAAAAGTTACTACGGTAAATCCAAAAGCCATGAAGTCTAACCAAAAGACGCCCAACTCCTGAATGCGCTGAACATTTTTTGCGACTGACTAAAGATGCTGAAAGTGTGCTGTGGTTTGCTGGAGACACTGTAAACAGGGAAACAACAGTTTGATGCTGAGTCAGCGTTTAAAGGCAGAGGTAGCGCAGTCCTGCTGACAGTTTCTGTGTGTTTTAGTCCACTGTGGTGGAGGAGGAGGAGGATGGAGTGATCTTCACCGTCGTGGTCAAACAGCATCATGTGGCTCCCAACAGTGCCCTGGTGAGTTTGTCTCGTCCGACGTCTCGCTCTGTTTTAGGAGACTGCAGAATTAATTTATTTGACCCTGTCTTCCAGTCGACCGTGTCTCGCTCCCAGTGCGTAAAGGCGGGGACAGAAGAGAAGCTGGTGCTCCACCTCCTCCACTCGTTTTCCATGGGAGACTCCTCCTTCGTCTCCATCTTCCTCTCTACCTATCGGTCCTTCACCTCCACTGAGAGAGTGCTGGACATCCTGATTGACAGGTAGGACAGCCGGTCTGTGTGGGCGTGAACCGCGGTTAGCGACGCACTTCCTGTTGCAGTGATGCTCTGCAGCCACGAGCGGTCAGCCGTTTCCTGTGCGCTCGGTTCTGTGCGGTGTAAGGTGGTCCAGAACATAAATCATCGTCTACGTTTATATAAATTAGAGGAAAGATGAATGTATATGTCTTACATGTGAATTCTAGACATATATGACAACACGTGAGTTCTAGAATTGTGCCGCTCGGGGGTGGCAGCGTGTTGGAGTAGCCCCGTTACTTTCGTTATTGCTTTTGAAAACTTTTAATTCCTCTTTTTTCTGGATGTAAATTACTTTTTTGTGATGATTAGTTCCTCTGGTGTCAGATGTTGCGCAGCTGCGAGGATTTTTACTGAAACCTTTTTATTTTTGAGCTTTTATTATGATGCGTAACCATGGCAACAAGGTGTTTTTTTTTTTTACAACCAGGAGCAGCTGATTAACATCTCAAAAGCTCAAATATCTCAACTACAGCCCCAAATCCCAAATGAGTTGAAAAGGAGGCACCGTGGATGAATTCCCATCAACCCGGCGGTGGTGCTCAAATACTTGATCGCCAAGATCCTGGAGCTCAGGGGTCTGCAACCTGCGGCTCTGGAGCCACATGCGGCTCTTTGGTCCTGCTGCAGCGGCTCTTTCAAGCTTTGACCAAAACTGAATTGGTTGTTGTACAAACAACAACAAAAACCACTAGTTTTAGCAGTTTTTCTGTAATTTCATTTGCAAATATGTAAATAGTGGGACAAGTTCAAGGAGTAAAAGTTTAACTTTATGCTTTATTTCTATACTTAATTCATTTTTCCACAATTAAAAAATATACTGTACCTAGGTTTGTGTAGGTCATAGTTTTTATTAATTAACAAACCCTCTCTTTAAAATAATCAGTTTTTTTTTTCATTTGTCTTAAATTGTATAATTAAAAATTATTATTTTATTTTTATAATGTCACCCCTAGTGGCCACAAAAGCCCCTTCCAACAAACCTAATGTGGCCCATGGGCCACCAGTTGATAACCACAGTTGTAGCATGTTGCGGCTCTGAACACTTTTAATTTAGTAAACGAAGGTGTAAAATGGCTCTTTTGATTGTAAAGGTTAGCTCCTGCTGGAGCTGGTGGGAAACTCGGGATCATCCCCCTGCACCTTCAGCTGTCTATTCTAGGGGATGAGGAGCTCAGCAGACTGCTAGGAGGAGTGACCATCTTTCAGGGAGGGGTTCTGCCCGGCATTTGGGCAGTCCTGCTGCCCAAGAGGACCGAGATGCCCGCTGGATCTGACAAGCTGGATCCAGGTGGACGGATCTGTATCTGTGACCAGATTCTTCTGATTCGCTGCAGGAGATCCTTCCTGCCCACAGCCATCAGCATCTAACAAATCTTGAAGGAAACCAAGATGAAGAGCTAAGACACTTAATCTCCCTTTGGGATTAATAAAGTATTGTTGGATTGAATTCAATATCTTCCACCGCTTTTCACAGCAGAGTTCAAGATGGAGATCAATCCATGTAAGCAACATTGTGTTGATCACTCACAGCTACTACCACACCAGATCTCAGGTCGTATCTGTAAAGCTGAAGTCCAGGGTGGACCTGAGACTTTACGATGCCTGTTTAGAGATAAACTTTGAGACGATTAGTTCATGAACTGTGTTGACTTCTTCTACTTGAGCAACACAAGGCTCTGTAAACGTCACGGGGACCCGTCAGGTCGGTGAGGTGTTTCCTGCTGGCAGGTGTTGAACTTTCTGACAAACGCTGCTAAAGTGCAGGTACCAACTGCTGCGAGTGTTGACAGAGCGTCTGAGCGAGGCTCTCTGCAGCTCGTTTGAATGTTCACAGGCGAACAGGTGTCGGGTTTCTCTTTCGTTTTCCAGCGACGGCGTCTAAACTCGACGCGAAGCGGCTCGTCGCTCATTAGCGCAGTCAGAAAGCAGAACCTCGTCAGAAACTCCGTCTTTTAAGCCATGAAGGATTTGATGTGACGAGTTCGTCTGAGACGCAAAGAAATCTTAAAATGTCTGCGCATCAACTTTAGAAGAGAAAAAAAAACATGCCACAGTTGTAAAAATTGCACACATTTAATGCTTGAAAGCTTTTTTTCCTCTGCTGTTGAGCACTTTGTCTGGTTCACAGATTAGAGAACCCACCTGGGGACGGTGAAAACAGCCAGACGAGACAATCCTTCAACAAGTGAGTTCTTTATCTGTGTTTCTGTCAAACTTCCTGCTCTCATTCAAACACGAGTGAGAAGTCAGGCTCCGTAATGACTCCTGCTTCAAGCTGTTTTCTTGTTATAGGTATAAGAAAATTATATTTTTATTTTAAACTTTAATGGAAAGCACTAGGGATGCACAATATTGGATTTTTGGCCGATATCCGATATGTTAAAACTTATTCGTCCGATAACCGATGCCAGTACAGGTAGTCCACGACGGTCTCGAGTTACGACGTTTCGTGGTTACGGCGCATCTCCCATGAAAAAAAAATAAAAAAAAAAATATATATATATATATATATATATATA
>JBBPBX010028569.1:10221-27940 GCA_038048925.1 Garcialebias charrua
AATACAGGTAGTCCCCGATTTACGAGCGCTCTGATCTACGAGGTTCCGGACTTACGAGCTGGCGAATTATTGGAAAAAACGCAAAAAATACTGAGTTTTCCTGTGTTTTTTCACCACAGTTCGTTAGCTAAACATGTGGACACACGTTTCCGATCATTTTTATGCACTCATAAGCAGTTTTTCGATGAAAAACGAGTGTTCGTAGTCGCGCTAGCAAAACCGTTCCAATTTACGAGCGAAATTCCGGACTTACGAGAAGCGTGGCGGCCGTTCCAAATTACGAGATTTCCGGTTTACGAGCGCCTCGTTGTAACGGATCTCGCTCGTAAATCGGGGACTCCCTGTATGTTAAAAATATATTGTTTGAAAAGTTACAGACTACATTACAAAGTTACATAGTGCAGCTTTAATTCTCTCACTTAAACTGAGAATGTTCAGTAAGCATGTAGTGGCAACAGTTTGCGACAAGAGGGCATATCAAATATAGTGTGCACTCCTGACTCAGCAAGCTGACAGTAATTAAATGCTATGTTTGGCTGAGGAAAAAGGAAATGTTCATGGTTGCCCTCATGTCTGTTTAACAGGTAACTATCCACAACTGACACAAATATAGCAATGTATGATATTACTGAGAAGTCCATGTGAATGTGGGGAATGTTGACTGTTTACCCCATTGTGTTAAATGTTACCTAATATTGTTAGCTTGAGTAAGCTGGCAGAGAAGCTAACTTTTATTGGTTGTGTCGGGACTTATAGGATAGTACTGCCATAATTATTTGTGTGTTAGGAGAATTGAGCTGTAACTGAATACTGTAATTTGCTATTGGACTGAATTTAGGATTGTTTATTGTAAGTGCATGAAGCGGACAGTAATTAAATGCTATGTTTGGCTGACGAAGAAGGAAATGCTCATGGTTGCCCTCATGTCTGTTTAACAGCAGTCTTCAGCAATAAAAGAAAAACCCGCAACAAACACACTGACTCATTATTGAAGTGTGCAACAAATTTGGTGGCCCATATGGGGAATTAGCTGTGCTTCATGGAAGATTGAGTGGGACCTCAGTGTCAGCCAACCAGCAATGGAGTGGGAGCAACTACAAGACCAGCTGAGTGAGGCCCTGGTGCAGTTGAAAGTGGAAGAGGTGTGTTTATATGCAAAGATTTCTGCTGACAATCAGACCAAAAAGCATACGCTGATCCGATTAATAAGTGAAGCTGCTGATACCGCTATTGAGAGGGAAGAAGAGGATGTGGCTCATCAATTCCTCAACAGATTAATTTCAAAAGCTAAACAAGTGAGCACAAATTAGAAGCCACAGTATGGTGATGATACAGATGATGGGGATGTTGCTGCTCTTGAAAGTTTATGAGAACAATATGCAGCCTTACAGATAAGTTTCCAAGCTTCAACAAAGAAATTAGAGGAAGAAATGGCAAGGTTGGAAAACAAAATGAGAAATCAGAGGCCATACCACCTGCCTACACAACCAGTGAACCCCTTTGCAACTAGGTCCCCTGAAGTTACTATAAGAAGAATGGCCAAATTGTAGAAAGGGGTCAGAGAGACAAACTTTCCTATTAAAATCTGATGCATCAGATTGATATGGGGCTGAAAAGAAATCACAGCGAAGTAGAGATCATAGAGGCTGTGGTCAGCGCAATCAGTCCAGGTTTATCCCTTCGTGATATGCTGGAGATCAAAACAGACCTCACTATTGCACAGTTGAGGACAATTTTAAGGTGCCATTACAAGGAGGATAGCTCCACTGACCTGTACCACCGTTTAATAAATATTACACAGGACAGTACTGAGTCTCCACAGAACTTCTTATTTAAGGGAATAGAGTTAACACATTCTCAAATGTGTTCATGTTGACAACCAAATTGACCAATATTGGCTTGTGGACCCCATTTTGTTTTTTGTCTAATACGTCAGTGGAATGGGGTTGGCTTTTTAAAAAAAAAAATAAATTAACTTCACTTTGATGTTGGTCAGTTGTTACTGTGGACATCCTTGCCTGGTCGTTGATACTGTACTTTCCGCCCTTTAAGTCACTCCGCCCCATAAGTCGCATCAGTCCAATTATGTCCAATAACGTGGAAAAATCCATAAACATGTTGCACCTCCGTATACGTCGCATCTATTATGCATCACCGCTGACGCGCCGCGTATGTTACGCGTCACCGCAAATGGCCACAGGAGCATGCACGGTAGGACTTTAACAAGATTAACACTTAAAAACAATTATTTGTTTGGGGGGTGCAAGATGGTGGAAGAGGAGTAGGACGTGCTTTGTGTGGGCTCCCACTCTAATCTCTTCTGGATATGGTTTTCCATTAAATATCCGTGCTATTTTGAGCATTTGGCCTGTCTGGACTCGACCCGTGAGTGACTCTAGTCTGGAAGAGTAGAAGAATGGCAGTGAACTTGAGGAAATACAAATTTTCAGGCTCTGCGGCCGCCAGGCCCGTCACAACCTCAGAGCAGACTACAGCTAAAGCCAGGAGCTCAGCTCATCCGCCCCCTTCCCCCAACGAGGCGGACGCAGCCTCCTTGAAGTCGGACATCCTTGCCTCTATAAAATCCGATATCTCAGCTGTGATTAAATCAGAAATAAAAGAGGCCTTGGCGGAAGAGTTCGCATTTATTAAAGGAGAGCTACAAGCGGTGAGAGCGGAAGTGGCTAACAGCACAATGCTACTTTGTGGTGACCTGGACCAAGTTAAACAGAGCGTCAAAGAGGTGGAAGACGGCCTATCAACCTGGTCCGATGAGGTTGTTACTCTACGCACCACCGTGATGGAACTGAAAGAAGAAATGAATGGGGCTCAAAAAGAAATGTGACGATATGGAGGGGCACATGAGAAGGTGTAACATGCGGATCATTGGAGTTCCCGAGACGCCAGAATCCAGCTCCACCACAGCGGTGGCTAACATGCTAATGAAGGTGCTACAGTTGGATAAAGTGCCACTTATTGACCGATCCCATCGCACTGGAGGTGGAAACAAGTCAGGCGGTAAGCCGCGGGTCATTGTCGCTAAGCTGCACTATTATCAAGACTGTGTGGAAATATTACGTCGGGCCCGGAGCCGCGGCCCTCTTCGCTTCAAAGAGGCACCGATCATCATCACATCGGATTACACAGCAGCTGTGGCCAAGGCCCGGGCAGCGTTTACAGAGGTGAGGAGGCGTCTTCGTGACCGACGAGATGTTCGCTACGGCCTGCTTTTTCTTGCACGGTTCCGCATCACTCATGGAGAGGAAGAGAAGGAGTTCTTGGATGCCAATAAAGCCATGGATTATGTTAAAAAGAAAATCATCCCAGCAGCAGCCAGTGAGGACCGGGGTTGACCGCAAGTCCAATCCCCACGACCCATTTTTCCTGTCAGGTTGTATAGAACTTTACAACGTTGTTTGTCCCATGTTTTTATTTTTATTTTTTAGTTAATCTCAGACTCTATTCCGAGGGACAACATCCTTCTTTTTTTTCAGCAAGGCCGAACTCAATTTGTGGCACCGGCATGTAGTACTGACACTTCTTGCTGTCTCTTTTGTTCTATTTCTTTTTTTTTTCTCTATGCATGAGAGTTTAGCCGAGAGTCTTTCCAGATTTAGGTTAGTGATATGTTCGTTTTATATGCAGCTAGGAGCACAAAATAGCAATTGTACTTTAAAGTAAGGAAACCTTTTTATTTTATTTTTTTAATTACTGTTATTTAGATGGGGCGGGAGCCCAGGCAGGGAGCTTGGTTCCCCAGTATAAGCACAAATGTGTGGATTTTGTTTTTGTTTGTTGGGCTCTCCGTGTTCTTTTAGGAGAGAGGGGTGGGACTATACAGGATCTATCTGTTTTGAGAGTGTTTTTTGTCAGGTATCTTTCTGTGATGGTTTGTGGATATCGCACTACAGTCTGATTGGTAATACATGAGTAGTCCTAATACTAACAGGTTCATTAACAGTCACCCAGTTAATTGTGAGTTGGAATGTGAAATCTCTTAATGGTCCAGTGAAATTTAGAAAAGTTATGACACACTTAAGACAACTTGATGTTAATATAGCTTTCTTGCAGGAGACCCATTTGCGTAATGCAGACAGTGTAAATCTTGACAGAAGATGGTCTGGTCAGGTGTTTCAGTCTAACTTCCAATCTAAATCAAGAGGGGTTGCCGTCAGTAAACAGGTGCAATTTACAGCATCCAGTGTTAAAACGGATGCTGCTGGACGCTTTGTTATTGTGGTGGGAAAACTGTATGCACTTCCAGTCATTTTAGTCTCAGTATATGCCCCAAATTGGGATGATCAAACTTTTTTAATACACTTTTTTCAAATATTCCTAATATTTCAACACATAATCTCATAATTGGGGGAGATGTGAATTGTGTGCTGTCATCTCTTGATCGTAGTACAATGGGAAAGATCTCTATTTCTAAATCTGTCCAGTCAATTAATTCATTTATTAATACTTACTGTGTGGTCGATGTGTGGCATTTTCGAAATCCGACTTTAAGACGCTATTCATTTTTCCCCCCTGTCCATAAGAGCTGACTATTTTCTCCTTGACAAACGGATTTTACCTTTAGTGAAGGAATGTGATTATGGAGCTATTGTCATCTCTGATCCTAGTCCGTTCATAATGAAACTGAATGTTCCTGGCACACAATTGGTCTATCGCCCTTGGCGGCTTAACCCCATACTTTTATCTGACGAAGACTTTGTCAAGTTGCTCGCATCCGAAATTAAGTTTTTTATTGATGTTAATCGGCCTCCTGGGATGCCACTTAGCACTGCCTGGGAGTCATTAAAGGCTTATTTAAAAGGCCAAATAATTTCTTACTGTGCAAATAAAAAGAAGAAAGGCGTCGAACGGCTAAATATGCTAACTGATCAGATTCTACAATTAGCCAGGGAGTGCTACCACACTTTTACACGAATCACTTAAGAAACGTATATTACTCCAAATGGAGTTTAACATCTTATCTACCCAACAGGCCGAATATTTAATATCCAAATCTAGGTGGGGCTACTATGAGCATGGTGAGAGGGCTGGACGCCTTCTTGCACAGCAGTTACGGAAGCGTTCGGTTAAACAAGATATCCCAGCAATAAATGATGATTATGGTGTAAAATGTTGTGATAATGCAGGAATTAATCAATGTTTCAGCAAATTTTACCAATCTCTTTATGCCTCTGAAGCCTCACTTAACCTAACTGAATTGGATGATTTTTTTTTAAAGATGTCAAAATTCCTTCACAAAGCTCGGACCTGTCTAATGAGTTGGAGAGAGATTTTTCTTTAGCTGAGATAAAGTCTGCAATTAATAACATGCAAAATGGAAAATCTCCAGGACCAGATGGCTTCCCGGCAAAATTCTTTAAGAAATTTTCAGATTTACTCTCTCCCTTGTTATTATCAGTTCTTGAGGAATCCCTGGCCACACAATTATTGCCATTATCTATGCGTTAAGCTGTAATTTTATTGCTCTTGAAGAAGGATAAAGAATCTCTGAGCTGCAGTTCATATCACCCGATATCACTTTTAAACACTGATACAAACATTCTTGCAAAGATGTTGGCGAATCAAGTCGAACAGATCATCCCTACAATTGTCTCACCTGACCAGACTGGTTTTGTTAAAAATCGTCATTCCTTCTTTAACATCAGGCGGCTGTTTAATGTGTTGTACACCTCTGCCCCGCCCGGTCATAACTGTGATGAGATTTTAATTTCGATGGATGCTGAGAAAGCGTTTGACCGGGCGGAGTGGAACTATCTCTTCAAGACCTTAGAGATGTTTAATTTTGGTCCTAAATTTGTTTCATGGGTGAAGTTGATATATACCATGCCAATGGCAGCAGTACGTACTAACAGTAATCTATCCAGCTACTTTGAATTGAAATGTGGTACGAGGCAAGGGTGCCCACTCTCGCCACTCGTATTCGCAATCGCGATTGAACCACTCGCGGTGGCTTTGCGGAATAGTCCAGAAATTAAAGGTATCAACCGGTTTGGCACTGAACATAAGGTTTCCCTATACACTGATGACACACTTCTTTATATTTCAGATCCCTTGTCTAGTATTTCTGAGTTACTTATTTTACTTCAAAAGTTTGGAAGCATATCTGGCTATAAGGTTAACCTTCAAAAAAGTGACTTGATGCCTGTGACCCCAATAGAGGAGCAGCATTTGGGTCAAGTCCCTTTCAAAATCAGTTCTGTCAAATTTAAATACCTTGGTATTTGGATTACTCACAGCCACAAATTTCTCTATAAAGCAAACTATCTGCCTCTCCTGGTGAACCTTAGGAAGGACATTGCTACATGGACATCCCTGCCTCTATCCCTGGGGGGTAGGATCAATGTGATCAAAATGGCAATATTACCCAAATTACTCTATTTATTTCAGAACATACCAGTCTTCCTCACTAGGACTTTCTTCATCAATCTAAATAGTGAGTTGTCGTTGTTTATTTGGAATAAAAAGCATCCATGAATAGGCAGTAAGATGCTGCAGATACCCCATGGTCTTGGTGGCTTGTCACTCCTCAACTTTTTTACATTACTACTGGGCGGCTAACATTAGAGCCTTACTGTATTGGTTGAGAGAGGACAATCCTGCTCCTACCTGGGTGACTTTAGAGAGGAATTCAATTACATCTAGCTCTCCCTCTGCTCTACTCTGCTCCCAGTTACCGTTCAATCAACCAGTCTCAACTTATACTTCTAATCCAGTGGTAACTCACAATAAAAATCTGGAATCAGTGCAGGAGGTTGTTTAATAGTACAGAATTATCATTATCTGCTCCAATATCAAATAATCACATGTTTGCTCCCTCACTAATAGACTCTGCTATCAATGCTTGGAGTTCAAAGGGAATAACTTCTCTATATGATCTGTATACACTATAGACAATAGGTTTTCCACATTTGAACAGCTAACACAGAAATTTGACATCCACAAGTCACAATTTTTCAGGTATTTACAATTGAGACATTTTGTAATGCCAAACTGTGGATGCTTTCCTCTACGTCCTCCAGCTTCTCTTTTAGATGAGATTCTGATGTGTAAGTCTAAAACGTTCTATGAGTAAAGTTTATTCTTTGCTCAGTTCCTACAATGACATCAACTTAGATTATTTGAAGTGTAAGTGGGAGATGGACTTGGATGAATCCATTTCAGACACAGTTTGGCAAAAAATTATTCAAAATATCTATTCGTCCTCAATATGTTTGAACCATGTTGTAGTTCAATTCAAGGTAGTACATCGTTTACATTGGTCTAAGGACAGATTGAGCAAGTTCAAAAGGGACCTCGACCCGACGTGTGATCGTTGCAAACAATCTTCAGCCACACTTTTACACACATTCTGGACTTGTTCAAAGTTACAAGGATACTGGCAAGGCATCCTTGACACCTTTTCAGGAATATTTGGACAAACTGTTCATCCATCACCAGTCATCTCTCTCTTTGGGGTGGCTGCAGCAGAGGCCTCCTTCAGCAAACATATGAGGACTGTGTTAGCTTTCTGCTCTCTACTGGCTAGAAGACTCATTCTTCTTCGATGGAATGATCCACATCCTCCAGTGTTAAGAGAGGTTATATCTTACATCCATTTGGAGAAGATCAGATATACTGTTAGGGGATCTGTAAACACATTCTATGATATCTGGCAACCATTTATATCCTACGTAGAAATAATTTCAGCAGATAAATTTGTGTAAAGGCCAAATGCCGGCTCTTTATTTAGTCACAAACCTGTGCTTTGCATTGACTGATGTTTGAATACAAGGTGGATACTTGTTGGGGTTGTAGATCCGGTATAGGAGGGGAGGTGAGGGGTGGAAGGGATTTTTGCTGTGTGTGTCTTTGTTAGTGTTTTTCTTTGTGGTTTACATAAAAATAATAAAAAATACTTTGTTAAAAAAAAAATGTTTGCTGAAAATTATAGCAAAGATGTGTCTGAGCTGAACTTTTCCTTAATAAATGCATGTAATGGTCAAATAAGATGAATAAAAAAAAGTTTAGCTATTTCGCGTGCTACGAACCGTGCACGCGCAGCAAGCGGATACGCTTCATTTATTTAAAATTTAACTATATAAACAACTAAAAAATATATTTCTTGGCTGACATTATAGTAAAAGTGTTTGAGCTTAACTTTTCCTTAATAAATGCACGCACTAGTCAAATCAGCTGAGTTTAAATTGTTTTGCTTTGACGGTCTTCCAAACGGTGGCGCGCTGCGAAAATAAATTATAAATAAATCAAATTTTCGCTCAAACATCTTCTTAAGATAACTTGTTGTAAATGTCCATCCAGTGATTACTTTCTGTAAGTTTCATCAAAATCTGTCCTGTGGTTCGTGAGCTATTTTGCTAACAAACACTGAGGTAACAGTAGTTCATACCTCAAGAGAGCAGGAGGCCGTGCTGCGACAGAGTGAGTCAGAGCAGAGGAGGCTTATGTTGGACACGTGGGAAATAACACATAGGGTTTGGAGACAAAAAAAATCCTAACACATCAAAAAATTCCCAACACATCTTTGACCTCTGTTTGAAGGTCAAAGATGTGGTAATGAAAAAAAGTCTTGCACACAAGCACATGATGACACCGACATTATGCAGAGGGCAGGGGGGACTCAAAGGGGGTTGAGCAGCCAGCTCATAGATCTGTACACACTCATGGGGGGGAGCTGCCAAGGATCGGCCAGAGGCGAGAGTCCTGAAATGATGACAGAATGTTTATTCAGCTGTGCTCCTCTGAAAAGTCTGTGGAATTCCTTAGTAGCAGGATTGGGAAGGGGGGATGAGAGCATCTGGTTTACAAAACTTCTCAGGCGTGTTTTAGATAAGATGGCCTATCAAGGCCAGTCGGGGAGCCGAATGTCAGATAAAGATTGTTTTGGAAACAGGCAGAACTTTAATGACATCTACCTTCAGTCTGTGTCAGTCAACTCTCTTCCGAAAATGTCCAAATTAAAATGACCAAACAAATGGAACGTGCCTCAGAAAATTCCCAAGATGTAATCCATTCAGCCTAAAGTCTGGTTTCTCGAGACATGAACCAAGCCATCATGTAAGGCAGGCAGCCTGACCAGATCCAGATTTGCCGCCGGCGTCTTCCTTGTGTGTTGATAGACCAAGAACCAGCCAAATCCAAAAAGCAGGAACCAGTTATCATAAATCCAATTAAGTATGCGTCCTTAAGATTCACAAATGACAGCAGAGATAGACACATCATCAAGTCTTCTAAGTCAATGAGATATCCAGCTGTGTGCATGCCAACAGAGCAAATTGGCTCGCCTACAGCCTGTCTTCTCTTTGAAGAAATGTTATCAGTTGTGGTGAGGGACCAACTGACCAAAATTGAAGTCCATAGTTATTATTCAGAAGATTTTGAAAAAGAGAGGCTCTCAGACAGTTTCACAGACAAGACAAAGCAAAAGCAAAGCGGAGACATCCCGCCCTTGAGAAGAGCAAGCCTCCTTCACTCCTCTCTCAAACCATCTGTCTTCTCGGTCCAAAATGCAGACATTCTGGTCTTCAAAAGAGTGTCCCTTATCCCTGAGGTGAAGGTGAACCGCAGAGTCTTGTCTCGAGGAGCTGGCTCTCCTACGTTGAGCCATGTGTCTGTGAAGAGGCTGTTTGGTTTCACCAATAAAGAGATCTGGACATTCCTCACTGCACTGGACTGCATAAACTACACCACTGTTTGTGCATGGGTTTTTTGTCCTTAGGGCGGACTAGCCTCTGTCCGAGAGTCCTGTTGGGTTTGAAATGTACTGGAATGTTGTGTTTGTCCTGTAATTCCAATATCATATTCAAGCCTCTGTAGTAAAATATTGTGATCAACTGTATCAAATGCAGCACTGAGGTCTAACAGGACCAGTATAGATACAAGTCCATTTTCTGAGGCCATGAGAATATCATTAGAAACTTGTACTTGTACTTGTACTAGTGCTGTTTCTGTGCTATGATGAGCTCTAAACCCTGACTGAAACTCTTCAAACAGATTGTTTCTTTGTAGATGTTCATGGAACTGACCTGCAACTATTTTCTCTAGAATTTTTTAGATGAAAGTTGGAAATGATATGGAATGCATTTGACTGTGGTTTGAGTCGCAGGTGCCACGTTTCAGACTATAGAGCTGCCAATAACCAGGGTCTGCTCCTCGGCAGGTGTCTCACTAATTTGAATTAGCGGTTAATTAGAATTGATTTGAATAGTGAATGTTTGTAGTTTTTTTTAGGCCCTGTGATAGACCTCCGACTCATCCAGGGTGTACCCCGCCCCTCGCACAGTGATTGCTGGACATGGGCACCCCCGTGACCCACAATGGAAAAAGCGGGTAAAGATAATGGATGGACGGATGGATGTAGTTTTGGAGAAGAGTGTTTTTCTGGACAGGTATTGAACAGGCAATGAAAGTAAACCTGAATGCTTTTCGTGTAAGATACTTGAGTGGGTAGTGATAACAGATTAGTCCCCCCCCCCACACACACACACAATGCGACACAGAGTGACAAATCCTGGCAAGTGGAAGGAGCAATTTTATCCCTCACCAGGAGCAATGGTGGAGCCAAGGGGTGGCCAATGATGGCATTGGCCCCCAATATCTTACCTATAATCTTTGGCTACACCAATCATATAAGGCACATATGTCAAAGTCAAGGCCCGCAGGCCAGATCCGACCCGCAAATTAATTATCTATGGCCCCCTGGATGATATTTAATTACTGTTAGAAAAGGCCCGCAGGCCACAGCCGCCCGTTGGTGTTTTGCACGCACCAACACTACATTCCCCACAATGCAACGGTAGTAGGGATGGGGCCGATACGATCCGGAGTCGTGTCTCATCAACCCAGAGTAATAAGACCCGCCTCACGTCACATTCAGGAAATCCATTCCATAGTTTGCAGCCAGCTACCGCGTGCGAACTCACTGTGAGTAGCACTTTAGCTAACAGCTAGCCAACTTTTCATGGTAACATGTCCGCTGTGTGGAAGTATTTTACACTTAACACCACAAGACAGCAACGTGCAATGTCTGCAGAGCCATAGCGCCACATTAAACCGCGGTCAAGTTAGTTTTACATTGGACATTCGAGCTCTGGGGCTTCAGCGGGACACCACTCTCGCTGAACCGAAACAGGGAGACCGACCGCGGCCAGCTGCGTCCAGTCCGACCCGCTGTCTTGTCCATCTCATAGGAGGGACATGCTGAGAGCGGATGACCGAAATCAGAGCGCCCGCCCCGGATTGAACAATAAAAACACACAGCTGAAGCCACGGAGCTCAAATGTTCACCGAGTAGTTGCTAAACTTCATCATAATTAATGACCAACAGCTATCAGCTGTAGAAAATGAAGGATTTCACAGCTTGATACTTGCAGCCAACAGTAAACAATCATAAAAAAGCACATTAATTAAAAATTATAAGAAAACTGTATAAAAAAGCATAAACAGCGACATTATAAAACAATGTAAAATACTAAATCAGAAACATGTCTGTGTTGATTTATGCCAAGAACTTAGCAGATGTAAGTAAAGCTATTTAATATTTTATTTAATTCCTTTATTCATTCATTTAAAAGAGACAAAATAAAAAAAATTAATCAAAAAGAAAACGTATGAAAAGAGTGCAGAAAGAAGATTTTTTTTAAATTATATCTCCCCCTTATAATAAAACATTGAACCAGTCTGGCCCTTGGCTTGTAGCAAATTTGTTTTTTTGGCCCTCGGTGTATTAGACTTTGACACCCCTGATTTAAGGGAACTATACTTTTAGGCAATATAAAACTAGAAATAATTCAGTATGTTGCTTATTTTTGAAGATACCCAGCTCATAATATTTCTGCATAAATATGACCTAAAACATAATCAGATTTTCACACAAGTCCAAAAAGTACCTGTAGATAAAGAGAACCCAGTTACACAAACGAGGCAAACTATTGTACTTGGTCATTTATAGGGATGCGCCGATCCATATTCTCTTACTTCCGATCCAATCCCGATACAGTACTTACATCTTGATATCGGCCAATACCAATCCAGTTCAGATATCATCATCATCATTTGATTTTTCATGAGGTTGTAATAATCTCCTCTCAAGTACAATGTGTACACATGCATGCATGTTCAAAAAGTCAACTTGAGGTAAGTTTTATTAATGTTGGATAAGTTTCAAAGTTACCATTACCGGTAAATTCTGCTAACACAAAACTTGTTTTTTATATTCCTAGCTTTAAAGTGGTTATTAAAATGATTGATTAAAGTGATTGTTTGTTTAAAGTTATTTTATATATTCTTTTAAATAATGGGGTGATATAAGATTTATTTTCTTCTTTCTGCACTCTTTTCATTCAATGTTTTCTTTTTGATGAATTTGTTTTATTTTGTCTCTTTTAAATTAATGAATAAATGAATTAAATAAAATATTACAAATAGTTTTACATCTGCTAAGTTCATGGCATAAAACAACACAGACATGTTCCTGTTTTTAGTGTTTTACATTGATTTATAATGTAGCTGTTTATGTTTCTTTTTTTTATACAGTTTTCTTGTCATTTTTAATTAATATCCTTTTTTTATGATTGTCTACTGTTGTACTGATAAATTTCTCCTGGAGGGTAAACTATATCTTGGCTGCAATTATCAAGCTGCAAAATCTTTCATTTTCTACAACTGTTAGTGGTTGGTCATAAATTACGATGAAGTTTAGCAACTTCTCGGCAAACATTTGAGCTCCTTGGCTTCAGCAGTGTGCTTTTCTTGTTCAATCCAGGGCGGGCGCTTTGATTTCGGTCAGCTGCTCTCAGCCTGTCCCTCCACTGAGACGGGGACGCGGCTGGCTGGGTTGGGATGCCTGTGTTTCGGTTCAGCGAGAGTGGTGTCCCGCTGAAGCCCCGGAGCTCGAATGTCCAACGTAAAACTATCTTGACCGCGGTTTAATGTGACGCTATGGCTCTGCAGACATTGCACGTTGCTGTCTTGTGGTGTTGAGTGTAAAATACTTTCACACAGCGGACTTGTTACAATGAAAAGTTGACTAGCTGTTAGCTACAGTGCTACTGCACGTTGTAGCTAGCTGCAAACTATGAAATGGATTTCCTGAATGTGAGGCGGGTCTTATTACTCTGGGTTCATGAAACACGCCTCCGTTCAGGAAATCCATAGCTTGAAGCCAACGTGTATCATGGATCGGAAATATTGGCAGGTTGGATCAGAAAATTCGATACATAAATTATCCTGGTATCAGAGGCCGATACAATACCAGATCGGCCCCATCCCTAGTAATTTATTTATTGATGAAAATTATCCAATATTACATATTTGTGAGTGGCAAAAATATGTGAACCTCTGGGATTAGCAACTTTATCCACTTTTAGGACTTGTGTGAAAATATGAAGATGGTTTAGATCATATTTATGCAGAAATATATTCAATTCTAAAGGGTTCACCAACATTCAAGCACCACTGTATATGGTTACAGCCATCTTGGAGTTTAAACTGGCAACCCAATTTTTGATAATTACCTTTATTACAGCTAGACACAGCCACTTACCCAAATGGAAGTCAGTACAGGTAGTCCCCGACTTACGAGCGAGTTCCGTCCCTAGGGGGCGCTCGTATGTCAAAAATTCGTAAGTAGGATCACATAGTAAAAAAAATTTTTTTTTTTTTTTTTAACTTTTTTTTTTAAATAAATGAATACATGTACAGTACTGGACAGTCACCAAGCACTTAGCCTATCCTAACACAGTTTTTAAAGATGAAGGAATGAGTTGAATTGTCTCCCTTTCACATAAAGTGAAAGTAGCTCCCTTTATGGGAATGGAGCCTGCAGGGAGGAGGGAGACAATTCAACTGACTCCTTCATCTTTAAAAACTGTGTTAGGATAGGCTAAGTGCTTGGTGACTGTACAGTACTGTACATTTATCTATTTATTAAAAATATACAGTACTGTATATACAGTATTTTTATTTTTTTTATTTATAAATAGATAAATGTACAGTACTGTACAGTCACCAAGCACTTAGCCTATCCTAACACAGTTAAGGAGTCAGTTGAATGGTGTCCCTCCTCCCTGCAGGCTCCATTCCCATAAAGGGAGCTTGCTCCCTTTATGTGAAAGGGAGACAACTCAACTAATTCCTTCATCTTTAAAAACTGTGTAAGGATAGGCTAAGTGCTTGGTGACTGTCCAGTACTGTATATGTATTCATTTATAAAAAAATAAATAAAATAAAAGTAAAAATAAAAGTATTTTTTTTTTATTTTAATTTTTTTTTTAAACGAGATGCATGCTCGTAAGTCCGGTACCTCGTAAGTAAGAGCGCTCGTAAGTCGGGGACTACCTGTATCTCACTTATTTTTCAAGTTATCATGCTCACCACATGCAGGGATGGGCAGACAGACAGACAGTATTTCCTATTACCCCTTTTCGCTCAGTGATGAGGGACAATCAGTCAGGAGCTCTGTTTGGTCTAAACACGGTCTTGAAAGAATGCATCAGGTTTGAAATGCACTGCTTCGGCATTACCAACATGTTCTTGTCCATGAGGACACTCACTTCTGGTTCTGTTCCATTTCTAGCAGAGCTGACAAAGCTGATGTGACCCTCTTTCCTTGTGATGGCACTACAGGCTCTGTTGTGTAGGGAGGAATAGAACTGGTAACTTGCAGTCCTTTAATTGCTGTGCCCTTCTGTTACAAGAAACACAAGGAAAACCATTGATAAAAATCACAAACAAAATGTGCGTTTTTCAAGTAAAACGTTTAACTACCACCAGAAGGATGGATGCTAATATGTTGAAGTAAATGTTATGATTAGCAGCACAGAAAAATCTCATCAAAACAAGAACAAGCAAAAAATGTCAGCCTCACCCTGATGATTCTGTCAGAGCGATGTCGTCGTCGTATGCGGTTCAAGCCCTCCAAGAAGCGAATTAAGCCGTCCAACAAAACCCAGTCTCCGCAGGCTCCTATTCCAACACCCTCACCATACACGTCCCAGTGACCCTCACCATCTGCCATCCGCCGAGCCCCACCAGCTGGCAGCAACAAGAAGCGGGTCCTCCAGAATTTCAGTGAGTCAATCAGGCTGGTAGAGAGAATGTACAGTTTTACTACATTTCATTCAACCTTTATTTAAACAGATAAGTCACATTGAGCCTCGAAGACTCATTTACAAGTGAGATCTGTTGGACACACAATAAAAGTGGTGAAAAATTATAGGGTTTGGAGACAAAAAAAATCCTAACACATTTTTGACCTTTGTTTGAAGGTCAAAAATGTGGTAATGAAAAAAGTCTCGCACACAAGCACATAATGACACCGACATTACGCAGAGGGGACTCAAAGGCTGAGCAGCCAGCTCATAGATCTGTGCACACTCATTGGGGGAGGCTGCCGAGGACGGCCAGAGGCGAATAGTCCTGAAATGATGACAGAATGTTTATTCAGCTGTGCTCCTCTGAAAAGTCCACGGAATTCCTCAGTAGCAGGTTTGGGAGGGAGTGAGAGCATCAAGTTTACAAAACTTCTCAGGTGTGTTGAGATAAGACAGCCTATCAAGGCCAGTCGGGGAGCCGAATGTCAGATAAACACAACTGTTTTGGGAACAGGCAGAACTTTAATGACATCTACCTTCAGTCTGTATTGGTCCACTCGCTTCCAAAATGTCCAAATTAAAATGACTACACCAATGGAACGTGCCTGAGAGAATCCCCGAGCTCTAATCCATTCAGCCAAAAGTCTGGGTTTTCGAGACATGAACCAAGCCATCATGTAAGGCAGGCAGCCTGACCAGGTCCAGATTTGCTGCCAACGTCTTCCTTTTGTGTTGATAGACCAAGAACCAGCCAAATCCAAAAAGCAGGAACCAGTTATCATAAATCCAATTAAATATGTGTCCTTAAGATCCACAGATGACAGCAGAGACACGTCATCAAGTCTTCCAAGTTGATGAGATATCCAGCTGTGTACATGCCAACAGGGCAAATCGGCTCGCCTACAGCCTGTCTTCTTTTTTCCCTTTGTCCTGTTCGGCATTGATGGCACTCAGAATTGTTGTCTGTGTCGAGATGATACCCAACAGATTTACTTTCATAAGCAGAGCATTATGGCTGGCCTCAATGCTCCACTTGATGTAAAAATAAAACTTTATTAGGATTTACTTTGGGCTTGTTAACGATAATGGACACTGGGATGAAAAAACAAAAAAGAAAAAGCTAAAAAAGTGAGAGAAAGGGTAAAAGAGAAAGAAAGCGATAGGAGTAGAGAGGAAGAGAGGTATAAAGAGAACACACATCAACATCATTGAAGTCTAACTCTAGACCTGCAGAGAGAAAAAAAACTACAAAACCGAGAAACCACAACAACAAAACAACATATACAGTATAATGATACAAATAACATCATTAGAAAGTATTTTATATGGTACATGGTGATACAAGATGTACAAACCAGATTCCAAAAAAGTTGGGACACTAAACAAATTTTTCCACTCAACCTTTATTTAGTCAGGTAAATCTCATTGAGCCTCGAGGACTCATTCGAGGACGTGCTGGTCTGAGCAGCCCAGTTCTCACCTCCTTCTACAGGTGTGCAGTGGAGAGTATCCTGTGCTCCAGCATCAACGTGTGGCATGGAGGCTGCACAGTTGAAGAGAGGAAAGCTCTACAGAGAGTGGTGAAGGCTGCACAGAAGTCTGTTGGAGTCAGCCCATACGGAAAAGATATATATAAATTTTATAAAGTTTTTATATGTTTTGTTTGAAACTTATATTTTTTGTATAATGCATTGAAACCAGGTATAAGATCCTTAGTAAATTTGTATAAAATGAAACATATTGTAAATGAGTCCCCGTGACTCAACGAGGCTAGCCTGTATAAATAAAGGTTGAATGAATGAATGAATATATAATTTGTATACTTATAAGAACAATATATGACAGTAATTTCACATATAATATCCTTAGTAGGAAAATGTACTTTAAACTTACCGGTATATGGGGGTTAGAGCGAGGAGGTGTGGCCAGGACTGTGACATGCAGCTAGCATTAGCATAATATATGCAACATGCTAGCTGCATGTCACGGTCCTGGCCACACCTCGTGACATGCTAGGTGGAGGACTTTTCACCCCCTCCTGAGTGGTAAATTGATATTAGCAACATAGGCTAATGTTCAAAGCAGTAACAATTGTCATATTTGTTAATGTTAAACTATCTCAAGTAAGACATATGTATCCAAATTATACTAAAGCAAAAATAACCTCTTTCAACAGGTGCACCTGTGGTCACTGCAGCTTCCTTTCCCCTATAGAAAACGTGTGTTGTAGGGAGACGCCAAAGGTATAACTATGGATTATTTAGCACTTCCTCAAGCCCTAATAAATATACAATATAAATAAACACAACAATAAACCTGGTCTTGAGTACACAGTGCACTTTTATTGTCTTAAAAGCATTTCTCAACCTGGACCTGGGCTGTGAATTACTATGGGTATACATTACCAGTAAAAGCACACACAAACTTACCTCAAATTAAAAAAATAATAGTAAAAAATCTAAACTTTATTCATGTTTCACACCACCTTGAGTTCAAATTAATTTTTACATAGTAAATGTGTTACAATGTAATGCGGATAGTCAACGTGATCAATGAAGCTGCTTGTTCTGTCACCACTAGACCTCTGTATTGATAATTACATTTCCAAATCA
>JBBPBX010028570.1:0-18544 GCA_038048925.1 Garcialebias charrua
TTCTTTATTCTCAAAAATAAACTATTCCCTCTGAGTTATGTATAAAAAAAAAAGAAAAAGTCCGTGTTTCGAACGGCAGCAAGCCTTAGCTTCAAATAAAATGGCGGACCGACAACACGGTTAGCACCCAACAGAGTAGCATGCAGCTGCACGTAACAGCTGAAATCTAACAGCGTGAAAGCTACTGCATAACAAACGGCAGCGGCACTCTACGAGAGAACAAACAGAAATAAAACATTAGCATCGTCTCTATAGCTTCATTCACGGAAGATAATTCAGTTCCAACAATTACCGGACACTAGGATTCTCCTCTCACGTGGCCAGAGTGGTCTTCTTCACCAAGTCCCAGATAAAATGTCCTTCTCTTCCGTTTTCTTACCAGTCCGTGCCATCGTACATAAACAAAGGGTTTTTTCTCTATTTCCGGTCCTTTTAGACCTCTCTGTACCAACAGCACCACATGCTGACAAAAAACAAGAATTACAACCATAGGTGAAATTAAAGCAAAACATGGTTTTTAAAATACATTTGACATGTACCCATTTTTCACCTGGTTACATTCTCCCCTGCTTAAATGTCATCGTCCTCGGTGACAAAGCAACTGCTTTTTACCTCTTTTAAAGCTTCTCTAAAAAAAACACAGAACCTAAGCTTGCAATAATCTGTGAAGCCATTTATGAGTTCATTTCTGGCCCCAACACTGACCTAGGTTGGTGATGTGGGTTTGGGTGTTTCCCTACATTCACTCTTCTACTCCTGCGGGGAGCAGGTGTGTGAGCTTGTCTAACGCCAGGAGGAGACACTGGAATCTCACCCAGTTGGTCAATATCGCCTGCTTCATTGTCAACATGCTCAGTCTCCCTCTGTTCAATCACAGGAAGTTCACATTCGGAAGTCAACGGAGTCTCTGCTCGCTTCTGAACACTTTCACCACTAGGACAATTTTCTACACCTGAACCAGGATTTAAGTCAAAAGAAACCTCTTCAATGACTATACCCCCATCATACTCATCAGATGAGGCAGTGTGTGATTCAGTAGTATTTGTCTGTTTGGCTACAGTGTTCTCACTGTGTCCCTGGTTTGTGTCTGGCACATGGACACATGACCTGATGTCAGCCCTGTTAACCGTTTTTGTAGGCCCTCCCTCTGCAGGTCGTACTATGCAAGTTGTGCCTACTACGTCTACGAGTTGGTAAACAACTGGACTCCATGCATCCTGAATTTTGTTACGACCAGCTGGTCTGTGTCTCAGGTAAACATACTCTCCAACCTCAATCGAAGGACAGTACACTTTGTGACTATGCCGAGCAACGCGTTTCGCAGCTTTCTGCTCTGCATACTCTTTAGCTCTTTCATGTGCCTCTTTGAGTCTTTGCTGGTGCACAGCAAGCCAATCAAGATTTTTATCAGGAGAACTTTCATGCGCAAGCAATGCATCAACAGGAAGATGTGGTTCTACTCCATAGAGCAAGAAGTAAGGGGAATATCCGGTAGTCGCATGTGGAGTAACATTGTACGCATAAACCAGCTCAGGTAAATGTTCAGGCCAACGCCTCTTTTTGTCAGGTGGAAGGGTGCGCAACAGTTCATGCAGAGTGCGGTTAAAACGCTCACACTGGGCATTTCCTGTCGGGTGATGGGGTGTTGTACGTGTTTTTTTCACACCATACATTCTACAAAGCTCAGCAATAACCTCCGATTCAAAGTTACGGCCCTGATCTGAGTGAAGACGCTCAGGTACACCGTACTTCATGAACCACTCCTTTAAGAGGACTTTGGCTGTGGTCTCTGCTTTTTGGTCACGTGTAGGGAACGCCTGGGTGAACTTTGTAAACACATCGGTAATGACTAGAACGTTCTCACGGCCATCGGAAGCTGGTTCAAGGAGTGTGAAATCTACTGCCACCACTTCTAAAGGTCGTGTTGCCAAAAAGGATTTCATTGGAGGGTGAATCTTTGGGTGAGGCATCTTTGTGAGAATACAACGCTCACAGTTCTTAACCCATCGCTCAACATCGTTATGCATCCCTACCCAGAATGCTCTCTGTCTCAACAACTGTAATGTCCTCTCTATTCCCTGATGTCCCATAGAGTCATGGACACTCTTCAGCACAGCTGCTTGTAAACAACCTGGAACAAACAACTGAAAGCACTCTCCAACACGATCATCCTTCACCACTCTGTACACCAACCCATCACGTATCTGAATGTGTTTCCATTGTTTCCACAATGATTTGGCAGCACCAGGAAGATTCTTCCTTTCTTGTGAACTTGGCGGGCTACCTCGATCCACAAACTGTTTTAGAACATTTATCACTGGATCTTGACACTGAAATGTCCGCAGCTCTTCCTTGGAGTAACCGGGAAGAGTTGGTGTAGCCTCTTTAGCATGTGAATTGGATTTATCAGTTTCTGCAGCCCTAATCTGGTTTACCTGACAACATTGGACCCCAGCTGTAACCAGCTCGGGCTCAAGGGCAGTGCCTCTACAAATCAAATTGCAAATTGCAATGCAATCATCAAACTCCTCATCATCAGTTGGTTCTGGCTCCCCTGCTAACGGGTGTCGTGACAGTGCATCAGCGGCGGCGTTACACCGACCTGGCCGGTACTGCACATCAAAGTCGAAGGCAGCTAACTGTGCTACCCATCTCTGTTCAATAGCCCCAAGTTTTGCACTTTTTAGATGACATAAGGGATTGTTGTCTGATACCACAGAGAATTTAGAGCCCAGTAAGTACCCCCGAAACTTCTCTACTATTGCCCATTTAAGTGCAAGCAGCTCGAGTTTCATGCTGCTATAGTTTTTATCATTTCGCTCTGCATTTCTCAGCCGTCTACTTGCATATGCAATGACCCGTTTCTTGTCACCTTGCTGCTGACACAAGACAGCTCCTAAACCCTGACCACTAGCATCAGTTTCCAAAATGAAAGGACAAGTGAAGTCTGCATAACCCAAAATCGGAGCAGTCACAAGCTTTTCTTTCAATGTGTCAAATGCAATTTGACTGTTGGTGTCCCATAATGCACTTAGTTTTTGACTAGCTTTGGCTGTAGTAGCAGCTCCTCGACACTGATTCACTAGGTCATGTAGTGGGGCTGCGATCTTTGAAAAGCCCTCAACATACCTTCTGTAGTAACTACATAGGCCTAGAAATGATTGGAGTTCCTTAACGGTGCCAGGCACCGGCCATTCCTTGACTGCTGCCACCTTGGAGGGATCAGTTGCGATACCCTCTGCAGAAATTTGGTGTCCAAGGAATTTTACTTCCTTCTGCAAAAAGTGACATTTTTCCCACTTCACTTTTAATCCAGTGTCTCTCAAACGTTTAAAAACTAGATCCAGCCGTTCCAAATGAGACTCAAAGCTTGGGGAGTACACTAAAATGTCATCCAGATAGACTAACATGATGTCGAATATCAGGTCACTCATAGTTGCTTGCATCAATCTTTGAAATGTTGCAGGCCCGTTACACACCCCCATGGGCATGCGTACATACTCAAACAGCCCAAAAGGCGTGGTGAAAGCCGTCTTATGTCTGTCTCGATCATCCATGGCTACTTGGTGATACCCACTGGCAAGGTCAACTGTGGAAAAGTACTTAGCACCTTTTAGCGCATCAAAACTCTCATCAATACGAGGCAATGGAAATGCGTCTTTCTTAGTTTTTAGATTTAGCTTCCTGTAGTCTACACATAAGCGTATACTGCCGTCACCTTTGCGGACTACCACAACTGGTGAGGCGTAAGCGCTTTCACTCTCCTGTATGATTCCTTTTTTCAACAGTTTAGAGATATGCTCTTGTACTTCCTGGTATTGGTTAGGAGGTATACGACGATATGGCTGTGTGACAGGTACGTCATCCGCCAGCTTGATCTCATGTTTCACCTTATCCGTGTGACCCAGATTCTCCTCATCATCTGCAAAAACATCAATGTAGCTGGACAGCAATGAGCAGAGAGCGACACGCTCTTCCTCTGCGCCCCCCATGTCAAGTCTTTCCAAAATGGCTTGCACCTTACTGTCAGTTTGCACCATGTTAGGGTCAACTGAAACCTGTTCAACACCGGCAGAGATGCGTTGAAACTTTACTTGGCATGTCTGCTCACTCTCCGCAGGATCAACCTTTGAGATCATGCCTAGCCGTGTTCGGGGGCCTAACCACACTTCCTCGGCGGAGAAGTTAACCACCTGGAGCGGAAGAACATGGCTGGTCCTTGTGACAAGTGTTGGGATAACTGCTAATCCAGATGGTAGAGGAGTGGTCACTGGTTCGATGATCAACTGAGAGGCTGCATCTAAGGTTTTAGTGTGACCTTTTACAAACACAGTGGACATCGAGGATGCAGGGATGCGTACTTTGTTTCTTCCTGCAACCCGAACTACTGCCTTTCTCTCAATGCAACCGATCTGTACCTGTTGGAAAGCTGTCCTCCACCCAGAGTCCAAGGATCCACCCAAAGTGTTGTCAAACTCTGTTGTGACTAGCTGTCTGCATCTGTGAATGACATTCATACCGATTATGCATTCTTCAGAAACAACAGGGTTCAGTGACGGCTTCAGGACCAAGAAACCACAATTTGGGATCTTTAAACTCATCGTCTCAATTTCCAGTTCAATATATCCCTGATAAGGAATGTCAAGTCCATTCGCAGCAGTTATTTTAAGCCAACTATTTGTAGCTAGCATGCTCTCATCATCACCAATATATTTTCTGAAAAAATCATCTGTCATAGTACTGACCTGGCTGCCAGTATCTAGTAAACAATGTGCTGACCTGCCATTAAGTTTTAGATCAACCACTGGACATTTTCCTATGGCACGCTCAATAATTTGTTCTCGTGTGATCTCCAGTGTAGGTGAGTCTACGACATGACCCTGCGTTACCCGACTCACTGCAACCAGGGCCTCTCGTTTCCCGACGGACTAGAAATGGGGTACTCATCAGAGTTTTTGTATCTTCTCTGGGGACACTGTTTGGCAACATGACCAGCAGTTTGGCACTTGAAACATATCGGCTTACCGTCAGGGGTAAATCTTGGACCAGTTTTGGTCTGAGATGGTGTCTGGCTACTAGGATTTTTGTTCTGAATTGTCAGCTCTTTCACAGCCTTAGTGAGTTCTGTTATCACTTTCCCTTGCTCAGTGAGCACTTTAAGAACGTCATCCATTGAGACCGACTTCTCATTAGGTCTAGTTAGATTAGTGACTTTATCTTGCTCTTTAAGAGTTTTCATCACATCCTCCAGATGCATTGGATTTTCTGTCTCTTTAACTGCACAGCACTGTGCTTCGGCTTTAACAGTACGGCAGTTATTCACGTTACTCCTAACCGTTTTTGTGCTAGGGGCTTGGTCTAAGGACCACAAGTAAGCCTCCTCACGCACCTCTATAAAAGTGGATGTAGGTTTTCCTCTTACATGTTTTCGGAGTTCTCGTTTCAGTGAGAGGTCTCTGAGGCCCTCAATGAACTGGTCTCTCAACACTGCGTTCTCATTACCCATGGAATTAGGATGCTGTTTCCATACCAAACTAAAGGCCTGAGATAATGAATGTGAAAAGTCACGTATGTCTTCACCCTCCTTCTGTTTACAGTTGTAGAAGCTCTGTAAAAGTTGGGCAGCGCTACGTTTATCTCCAAATGCATCTTTTAAGTAAACAAGCAGGTCTTTTACAACATCACCATCAGCTTTGCGTAAACGCACTTCTTCCAGAGCTGGGCCTCTTAACAGCGACAGCACAAAATCAAACTGTTCGGGTGCAGATTGGTTTCTAGCAGAAATTACCCTTTCTACTTCTTCAATAAACTCATCCACACTCCTCCCATCTTTGTCAATGTCTCCACTAAATGGTGAAATGTGCCTTTCTCTGGGTACGTAGACATAAGACCTGGTAGGCTCATTATTTAGTGATGATATGACTGTCATGACTTCATCTTGCCTTCGGGCTAACTCACTTAGTTGTTGTAACACCCCAGCTTGTTCAAGGTCATTTTGTCCAGTATCCTCGTTATTATTCACTGCTAACTGTTGTCCCTCCATCTCAATGTTTATGGAACCCTCTTGTTCAGACATGTTCTGAAATTATTATTATTATTTTTTTTTTCAGTTCACTTAACAGTCAATAGAAGTATTAACAGTCAATATAAATATTAACAGTAAATAGAAATTTATATAGCAAAGGATAAATTGGTCGAAGTCCGGAGTCCACCGGAGGTCCCTGGGCTGCTCCAAGACCGCTGCTGGGCGATGCTTCTCCCGCCTGGAATGCGCTCTGGTCTGACGATCGCCTCGGCTGAAATCCTTCACGACCACGCCAGCACAGACTGCTCAGCAACGTCCCCCCTCTGGTCTCGAAACAGATGCCTCCTCACCGACGCGATGCCCACGTCCACTCAGGTGTAGGCCACTTCTTCACCACTGCCGTTTGCTAATGCTACCGCTGCGCCGCCATATACATGCACTCGCAGAGAGAAAAAAACGAGAACCCCACTCCTGGTACCAATATTTGAAACCGGGATAAATGCAGCACACGAAGCTTCAAATAGAAGGGGTTCTTTATTCTCAAAAATAAACTATTCCCTCTGAGTTATGTATAAAAAAAACAAGAAAAAGTCCGTGTTTCGAACGGCAGCAAGCCTTAGCTTCAAATAAAATGGCGGACCGACAACACGGTTAGCACCCAACAGAGTAGCATGCAGCTGCACGTAACAGCTGAAATCTAACAGCGTGAAAGCTACTGCATAACAAACGGCAGCGGCACTCTACGAGAGAACAAACAGGAATAAAACATTAGCATCGTCTCTATAGCTTCATTCACGAAAGATAATTCAGTTCCAATGCAAGATGGCAAGAGGCAAGAGGCAAGATGGCGCCTATTGTCACGGGCTGCTGTCTAACTCGTCTCCTGAACTTTTTACTGCTGTTCATGTTCTGCCTTCTTTTCATCGACGATGCATCCTCGCTCCTGGTCTATGATCGCTCAACTCTTCTAAGTCTCCGAGACTCGCTGATCAACACACCGGCTACTGGCGAATATGGACATTTCAAGCCTCCTCCACCACCACCGTTCCTGGCTTCGATCCCAGCCTACCTACAACGCAACGCGACCACGCTGCCACGCAACAAGCGGCGCAGAAGACGCGGAACGAGGGCAGGCGTCCTGGTGAGATTTAAAAAGTATCTCTCGTCTCACAACACGCCGACGGCTGACTTACCTCCTGAATTCAGCGTCTTTGATGTCCGCCGTTCCTTCGCTCGTCGCCACAGAAGCCTTGTTGCTATCAATCATGTCGCCAGCGACCAGTATCCATCTTGCCCCCCGGTGTGGAAAACAGTGAAGCGAGGCAGCGTTAAACAACACCTCCGCCCGCTTGCTCGAGCTGAGAGTGACGTAACTGGCAGCGTTCCAGTACGTGCAGCATTGTTTAACGCCAGATCAATTACTAATAAAACTTTTATATTAAGTGATTTGATCTCAACTCATCGTCTGGATCTGTTTTTGATTACTGAAACCTGGCAGAAAACAGGAGACAACAGCTGCTTCTCTGAGCTTCTTCCAAATGGCTACTCCCACCTGAGCGCCCCGCGTGGGGCAGGAAAGGGGGGGGGCCTGGCTGCTGTGTTCAGTGATGCATTCAAGTACCGTTTGTTGCCTCAGAAAAACTATTCCAGTTTTGAAAGCATGTTTTTTGTGCTGGAATCTGCTAAACCTATTTTGTGTGGCGTTTTTTATAGGCCCCCACAATACAATAAAAACTTTGTCAGTGAGTTTTCAGAACTACTGGCGGACTTGCTACCAAAGTTTGACTCTTGGCTTTTCTGTGGAGACTTCAACGTGCACACCTGCTGCCCAAGTAATCAGCTTGGATGTGAGTTTCAGAACCTCCTGGACTCTTTTAACCTGTCACAGTCGATCTCGGGGGCCACACACACCCTGGGTCATACACTGGATTTAATTATCTCCCACGGCCTTCAAATACCTGCTGTGGAGATCCTGGACACCTGTATCTCAGACCATTTTCCCATATTATTTGAATTTTTCACCACTCCTGCACCAAAGGCTATTCTCCCAGCACGTTTCTGCCGCTCCATCAACCCATTAACTCCAAATGAGTTTACTGATGCCTTTAAGAGCACTGAATTTTGCTCTGCTGTCAGCCTGAACCCATCTCTACATCCTGAGGACTTCATCAGCTCCTTCCATCACACCTGCACGACGATCATGGACTCCATCGCTCCTCTCAAACAGGCATCTTCAAAAAACAGACCATCACCATGGCTCAACGAAACGACGCGAGCTCTTCGACAACGTTGCAGACAAGCAGAGCGAAAATGGAAGCGTGACCGGCTTCATGTATCTCAGGGAATACTGAGAGACTGTCTCTGTGAGTATGATAACGCTGTGAAACAGGCCAAGTCACAGTACCTCTCCAACTTAATCTCCACCAGCTCCAACCGGCCGAGGACGCTTTTCAGCACACTCCAGTCTGTCATCAATCCATCTGTCGATGTTCTGAAAACTGCCACACAGTCTACCTGTGATGACTTTCAGAGCTATTTTGTCAACAAAATAGACTCTATCAGACAGAACATTGTCAGTTCATCCAACACCATCCTGTCATGTACCTCTACAATAACCACTGCTGTTTTTGACCAGTTTGATCTCGTCTCACTGCCTCAACTCACCAAGGTGGTTCAGCAGATGAAACCAACAAACTGTTCTCTGGACATCATTCCCTCTAAAATGTTCAAACAATGCTTTGATGTAATTGGTCCTTCTGTTTTGTCATTTATCAACAGCTGTCTAACTTCAGGTTATGTGCCATCTGCTTTCAAACATGCTGTGGTCAGGCCTCTTCTAAAAAAACCAGGCCTAGATCCTACAGCTCTCTCTAATTTCAGGCCAGTTTCCCATCTGTCATTTCTATCAAAGGTCCTAGAAAAGATTGTTTTTATTCAACTTCAATCTTTTCTAGAACTCAACAACCTGTTTGAAAAATTTCAGTCAGGTTTTCGAGCTCGTCACAGCACTGAATCTGCACTGCTCAAAGTACAGAATGACATTCTTCTGTCTCTGGATGCAAAAAACCCTGCACTGCTGGTGATGTTAGACCTCTCAGCAGCTTTTGACACCGTCGACCATCAGGTACTAATCAACCGCTTGTCTCAGCAGGTTGGCCTCCAGGGAGCTGTGCTTGAGTGGTTCAAATCTTACCTGTCTGGGAGAACTTTCTCTGTCATGATAGGCGATCTGTCCTCCTCTTCATCAACCCCTCTGACCTCCGGCGTACCACAGGGATCTATTCTAGGGCCAGTCCTCTTCTCTCTTTACATGCTGCCATTAGGATCAATCATCACACGTCATAACCTGTCTTTTCACATGTATGCAGACGATTTACAAATCTATCTGCCAGTCACTCCCAACCCCTCACTCAGTTCAAACACTCTTGTCAACTGCTTAAATGACATTAAGCACTGGCTCTCTCAAAACTTCCTCCACCTAAACACAGATAAAACTGAATGCATTTTGTTTGGTGCACCTGATGACACCAGCAACATCCTTCCCAGTCCCAGTGTTGGTTTTCCCCTCCCCCACTTCAACTCGGTGGTCAGAAATCTTGGAGTGCAGTTTGACTCCAATTTAAAGTTTGATAAACAGATCAGTTCTGTTGTCAAGACCAGCTTTTTCCAACTCCGTCTGCTCTCCAAAGTCAAGTCATTTCTTAGTCGTGGTGATCTGGAGAAGGCCATCCATGCCTTTGTGACCTCCAGACTTGACTATTGTAATGCTTTGTATCTTGGCATTAATCAATCCTCCATCTCCCGTTTACAGCTTGTACAGAACTCTGCCGCGCGCTTTTTGACCAACACACGAAAATATGAACACATCACTCCTGTCCTGTCCTCTCTACACTGGCTCCCAGTTCAGTTCAGGATACAGTTCAAGTTGCTGCTGTTTGTTTTCAAAGCTCTGAATGGACTTGCTCCCCTCTACATCTCAGAACTTCTGAAAGTCCATCAGCCTGGCAGGGACCTACGATCTGCCAGTCAACACCTGCTGGAGGTGCCTCGCTCGAGGTACAAGCAATGGGGAGACCGGTCATTTTCTGTTGCCGGCCCAAAAGCCTGGAACAGCCTCCCCCTTGAGCTGCGTGCCACCTCCGATCCGACTCTGTTCAAAACCAAACTGAAGACCCACTTGTTCAAAAAAGCTTTCAGTGTGTAACTTTTATTATTTTGTATTTTAGTATGTAGCATCTTTATTTCAATTGCATTTTTATTTCACTTGTTCAAAAAAGCTTTCTGTGTGTAACTTTTATTACTTGTGTTATTTTAGTATGTAGCATTTTTTATTTCCATTGCCTTCTTTTATCGCTGTGGTTTCTTATTCTATTTTCATTGATCTATTGTTCCCGTTTATTCTTCTTTTTATCCTGTTAAGCACCTTGGTCAATGCAAGGCATTGTGGAAGGTGCTATACAAATAAAGTTTATTATTATTATTATTATTATTCCAACAATTACCGGACACTAGGATTCTCCTCTCACGTGGCCAGAGTGGTCTTCTTCACCAAGTCCCAGATAAAATGTCCTTCTCTTCCGTTTTTTTACCAGTCCGTGCCATCGTACATAAACAAAGGGTTTTTTCTCTATTTCCGGTCCTTTTAGACCTCTCTGTACCAACAGCACCACATGCTGACAAAAAACAAGAATTACAACCATAGGTGAAATTAAAGCAAAACATGGTTTTTAAAATACATTTGACATGTACCCATTTTTCACCTGGTTACATATATGTTCATGAACATATTTTCTTTAACTGACAATCTATGTGCACATTGACTGAACTGACTGAATTGTATATTGAAGGGCTAATTGGAATTTGTATTTTTTTTTTTAAAGAGAAGTAGTTCTTTTAATGAACTTTTAACAAGAACCCTACCCTTATTGTTTTTTCTGTTTATTTTTTTATTTTTTTTAGGGTGGACAATTTAAGTTCTTTAATTAATCTGTATTAAGGTAATAAGTTTCATTTAAAAAAAAAATTTGTGGGGAAAGAAAAATAAATTTGAGTTGTTAAAACTTACTTGCTTATTATCCTCCTGTGTAATCCTAGAACCAAAGTAACGTTATTGCTGAGGTTTATTACTAATTAAATTAAGTAGTGGTTACATTAGTTTGATTATTTTTGTAATAAAACTTCAAAGACAACTTTGGTCTCTTCATTTAGATGAATGTGCATGTGTTATGATATAAAACTTTCTGTAATTAACGGATTCTACTTCAGTGACTGATTCTGATGATTAAAGGGTGAATAAGTTGTTGTTGGTCAGTAAGCTGACCAGTTGGTGCCCCACTTTATCGAGAGCTAAAGAAATAAAACAAATGTAGTGAAGGGGATGGAGAAAGTGTCACCCTTCTTCTTCCATCTCTCTCCGTCATATTGCTACATAGGGATTGTTCTCAATTACCAATACATAGTTCCCACACACGTGACTGGTATTGCGCAATAATGGCTTTTCCGCCATCTTTAATGCCAGAAAATGGTGGACAAACAGACGCGAGCAACCAGAGCTAAGCTAAGCTACTCTTGACCAAGGCGCAAGAGCTAGATATCTGCAAAAAATAGCAGTGGTCAGAGTTTACCCCATCATGTCAGATGAAGCGGTATTGCCCCCTGGTGGAAAAGGGCAACAAGTTGTCACCAAGAAGTTACTCTGATATCGTTGCCCACAACAGAGCAGCTTCACCACTTTAAATCCATGGATGGATGCTTAATAACCATTGACAGATTTGTGAAGGACATCCAAATCTTCATGTTAATAACAGTTCTGGTGACTGGCAGAGTAAGTGTTTACAATAATATACACGTAGATGTCCCTCGTAGCTACAGCATCATTAAACATTGGTTATTTACTGCGTGTTAAGCTCACGTAGCTTGAGCTACAGTAAATATAAGCTATTTTTAACGTAACAAAGAATAGCTTAGCTAATGTAACTTGTGCCACAGTAAATATCAGCCATGTTTACTTTAATAAAAGCTACAGCTAAGCTAATCTGTGCTACTTTAAAGAGTGTTGTAAACGTCAACAAGCTACTTCAGCTTAACCAATGAGCCTGTTAGTAAAGATTGCTGATATTTCTCACATTCCTACATTATTTATTTAGCCTATGACTGCCTTTCATACTTAAATTAGTGTTAACAAAATAAATTATTTGTAATTATTGCTCAGTAATAGTATTTAACGTTTTACAGTAAATGTCACTGATATTATTTATTTTCCACTATGATCTGCCTTTGTTAATAGTTAGTGGTGAAAAGTTACAATTTGGTAACTCATTTTAATCCATTGGTTAAATATTGCTTTAAACCCTGAAACAAGAAGAGCATTTTAATTGTTTTCCTCCTTTGTGTTGTATTTCTGTGTAAGGTACTGAGTCCCAGTAGATGGATGAAGCTGGATGGATGAAATATGGATGAATCTGCTTTTCAAGTACATTTGGTGTTGTTGTATAAAACATGCATTGCTAAATGTACGTGTGCTTACCTTTAGTTTGAATAAAACAGCTGCACAAGTTTCACCTTGTATATTTCAATCATCAAGATATGTTGTTTAATGTCCAATAATGAGAAGTTCTACTGCACATAAATAAAACCTAGATGTAGTGATTTGGCAACTTACCAGTTTAGTGTTTTATTGACATGTACAAAACATAAAAACATGCATGTTGCTGTATAGTTCCTCAGGCAGGAGACTGATGAAGTTCAGAATAAAAGCAATAAAACATTAACTGATCTTAGAGTTTATAATTCCCAGGTGAAAAAATGGTTGAAACAAAACCAAATCTGTGAACACTGAACCCCATAGGGGCAGAGGAGCAGGCATGTGTGTGAGGGAACTGCTTAATCTTAATTACATTTTAATTTTATTTTAGCTGTTTTTATATAAAAGTCCAAGGACTAGGTTTGCAAATTAGCCTGTGGCTAGAAAACCTTTGTACAAGACAATGGTTGCTTCGTGTTGCTTCATGTAACATTGTTTATTGTGCTGTCCTTGTTCAAATAAACTAGAATGAAATAAAAAATAAAAAAACACACTCTTCAACAAGGAATGATGCAGACCAGCGCAGTTTCTGATTTTAAGCAAATGAACAGATTCCTCATCATGTGGGACCGCCCGGTTGCTGCCAACTCCTCCAGAATCCAAGCCAAGACGGATGGATGGAACTCGGCCCTTCACTTGTTTGTACCTTAAAAAAAAAAGATTAGTAAACATTGTCATTTTTGCATCACAAAGTTTAAAATAAGACTCCAAGTTTGCTACTCAAAGTAGAAAAAATAAATACAGTTGCTCCTAACATTTTTACTCATTCACAAAAATAAATGTTCAATTTTACATTTATTTTAGTAAATTTATCTTAAAAAACCCATCTGTTCTCTCTGGCGTTTCATACTGTGTGAGCTGACTTTGTGTACATGTATATATATTTTATCCTGTGTTATCATTTTAATGCTGTTCTTATATATTTTTATTATAATTTTACTGCTGTAAATGTCATAGTTTTACCATTAGTGTGTGTTACTGTTTCTGTAAATTTTAAACATCTTTTATGTTGTTTGTGAAGCAACTTGACAACAGTTTATCTGTTTCAACTGTGCTCTATAAATCAGAATCAGAATCAGTTTATTATTGCCATTGTCAAAGACTAAAATTCACTGACTAGGAACTTGCTTTGGCATAAAGGTTCAATAAAAGGAAGTAAAAATACAAGAAAAAATAGAATAAAAACATATGTACATACCAACCAATAAACACAATACTAGTACAGTACAACACAATATTCACAATGAATGGCAGTGACAAATGGTGCTAAATGAAGATAAATGGAGTGATGATGTACAGTGTTAGGCTAGTGATAAATGATAAGGCAGAGTTAAACAGTAACATGATTATGAATGTTCAGAAGACTGACGGCAGATGGAAAGAAACTGGGTGATTCTCTGAATTCGGTGCATTTTGGGTTCTCAGGTTACAGAAAAATAAACCACAGAAAATTGTGTTTCTGAACATTGCACCTTCTGAAGAACTATCTGAACCTCTGACAAAATATATTTTCCCACCTTATAAATGAAATCCAAACATTATTGGTTATTTCTTTGTTCCTTAGGTTGTTTTAAATTCCACCCCGTAACGGAACAATTAGATTCCTGTATGAGTATTACTCTAAAACATAATCAAACTAATTCTTCCAGTTCCTCTGTTGTCACCTGTCCCTTGTGTAAACTAACTTATTGCAAGTAAATTTTATTTGATTCTAAATAATAATAATTTGACTGTCAAGTGGAATATGTCAACTCAATGTACAAACAGTCTTCATATATCTTGAAAATACGCCTTAGCATGAACATTAGATCAGGCTTTTTTTTGTTTTCTACTTGTCCTCTTAACTTTGCATATAGTTCAATCAACATTAGTCCAATATTTGTTATTCTTATCAAAAAATTTATAACATCATATAAAGTAACAGGGTTGAACACATTGTAACAGGGTTGAACACAGTGTAACAGGGTTGAACACAGTGTAACAGGGTTGAACACAGTGTAACAAGGTTGAATAAATGACAACATTTAATCAAGTTAAAACTGACTTTAATTCATTAAAACAAACCAGAGGAAAGAAACAGAACACTAGATATGTAATATTTAACATTGTTTAAAAATAACATCACATTTAGATTGAACAGATGTCTTGAGAAAAAAAGTACATTGTTGTCAGCTCTTAAACATCGGAAATGAGCATGAACTAAACTCTGAACTAATAAGTGTGATGAATGAAAATGAATGTGGCTGGTTTCTTTTCTTATCTGCTGTTCCTATTTATGATTATTTCATCCTTTAGTCAGACAGTCGATCCCAGATCTCTTTCTGAATTTGCATGTGACGTGAATCACGTCCTGTGACGGGTTGAGGAGGCGGGATAAGCTCAAGAACATCATCAAATGGATACCACAGTACATCCTCTTGTAGAGGCCAAAAGAATCTGTTTTTGGTTATCCCTGCATGGTGCATGCATTTGACTTGAACACTGGTTTCATCTATGGAAAGGATTATTCCTGGATACAGTGCTTTATCGTAAGTGAGCACACACCACTCCCCTATTACTTCTGGGTCATCCCAATTGATTTGTTTCTGCCCATGTGACGTAGTACCAGGGACTTTCCTGAAAAAGCTGAAATGCTTTGTGTTCCAGCATTCACATTCAAGCTTTCCATACGTGGAACACATACAGCTAACATCTCGCGATGTTATCGCCCCTCGAGCAAGAGAAACTACCTGATGGATGTGCATGGTTCTGGGGACTGGTGGAATGGTGGATGGCATTCTTTGCAGAGCCTGCTCAACAGCTTCATCTTCAATGTAAAACAATTTGATTGAACTGTCCGTCTCAGACAGGGCCTTGAAGAGCTCATAGGCATTGTTGATATCCCGGCCATGGCTGATGAGGTTATCTGCTGATCTCTTTAAGGCTGCACCAACACCATCTGGTGCTCCTTTTCCATGACTGGACTCAAAAAAATTCCAGGTCCCTCTCAGTCCTCTTTTGACAAGCTCTGTACTGAAGAGAAAAAAGTTTCCTTTCTGCCTGTACTGTGAACAGGGCCCATCACTAAAAAAGTGCACAACAGAAACCTTTGGGTGTGTGGTCTGCACATAGTCCAATGCAGGTTTCAAATGTTCCCATATGGCAGCTGGACTCTTATGTCTGGATGGCGAAATGGAGGTAAAGCAGGTTGGTTCTTGAGCCCCACCAACATAGATGACCCCTGTGTGAAGTGTGGCCTGTTGGTGGGATGATCCAAAGTGCACTGACTGAATTTCAGTGCTGTACTTACAGGAAAAGTTCTCAGAGAAGTCAATGTGGATAAGGCATTCATCATTGGCCATGCGGCTGCGCAGTCCACGATAGTAGGCATACTGTTGCCTAATATTGAAGAGATGCCTCTTAAACTTAATGAGGTTTGTGTGAAACCTCTCTGCAAGCTCTTCTTGAATGCTCTCAAACATTTTTTTAACTGTTATTTTAGCAACCCAGCTTTCTTCATTATTTGATTTTGCTTTGTCTTCTGTGACCCACTGCATATAGGTCACCTTCTGTGCACCACTGTATGAGCTTGAGAGGGGAATGATTCTGTTTTTGCAATCTTCACATTCTCCATACATGCAAGCCTTGCTGCCAATGTCACAGCACATAAGTTCTGTGAGGCTCTCTAAATCTGAAGATTCAATAAGCTTAAGCTGACAAAGTTTTTCAGCCAGAAAGCTCAGGTTTTCATGTAACCTGCACTGACATGTGTCGCGGTCGGAAAGGGAGGGGTGGACAACCCAAAAGGGTCGCAGCCGGCAAAATGAGGCATAGGAAATGTGACTGGTTTTGTTTTCTTCCAGAAACTTCCTGTGAAGGTTTTTCATTGTGTCTACAAGGAATCGTTTTTGCATTTTTATTTTGTTCTTTGTGATTGTTTGCTTTTTCCCCGTCGTGATCCGACTCACATCATCTCTTGAGAAGAATGTCTTCACTTTGCTCTCCAGAGATGTATCAGTGTACCTGTTGTAAGCTTTTCTGGTGGAGTTATTAGTCAGGTTGCCATTCTCACACAAACTCCAGCGTTTCTTTGAAAAGCCAAGTGCTTTCTCAGACCACCTCTGCAGCCTGTATTTCTTGACTATCTTCCCAACAACAATCTCAGCAATTGTTTTCTTCCTCTTTTCATTTCTGGCATTCTTGTATTTACTCCTAATGTCAGAAATTAGGGTTTCATGGTACAGCAAAGTTTTCCTCACCTTTCTGTTCACAATGCAACATTTCAGTAACTGATGGACTTTGGACCTGGGAGAGTCTTTATTCTTGGTTGCTCGCTGGAATCTTTTCTTGTATTTTTCTGTCTGATTCTTCTGATGTTTGAGTTTCTCTTTTAGTACCTCTATTTCTTTGCGCAGTTTCTCTCTTGCCTTTCTGGATGCTTTCTTGCCTTCTGAACGACTAAGATGAAAATATGGAAATTAATTATTAGTTTTACTGATAGTAAAGTAGTAGTTACATTAGTAATGACATAGCAACAAGGACACAAGGGTGCAAATTTGACCACTATATATTTTGTGTGTGTTTTTAATTAAAACCAAGCATTATTTCTAACAACATTTCACTCACCGTGAGGACCCTGGTCTGGCTTGCACTACATCTTCAATCTCACTTTCAGGAGTATGTGGTGGAGTTAGACTGGTAGGCCCACAGCTTCCCATCTCAGCTTTCCTTTTCTGTCTTTCTTTAGCCTTCTGCCACTCCTTGCGCTTTTGTCTTTGAGCTTTCTTACTCAGGTCATTGATTGATTTCTTTTTCCCTGCTTCTTTATCTCTTTTCCATCGCTCACGCTCTTTTCTGAGGTATTCTTCCCTTCTCTGTGAATCTGCATTTCTTCTTGCCCTGAACTCTCTTTGTCTCTCTGCATTTGATTTAGCCATCTGATCTGAAAATAATAATAATGAAATAACATTTAGAGAAAAGTGGCTCCCTGACTTAAAAGCAGTCCAACCTTCAACCCTGTAACAATGATTCAACCCCGTAACAGTGGTTTTTGTTATGGGGTTGAATGTTATGGGGTTGAAGATTTTGGCTAAAAGTAGCCTTAAATCCATATTAGCTAGGTTATGAGGTAGCATATAGCATGAGGAAAACAAGAAATTTCTATATTTTTTCCAAGACAGCTGTTTTCTTTTTCCCAATTTTTTTTAAATATCATTTATGCATGTAACAGTGTGGAAAGGTTGAGCTTGACGATGTTAGTTTGTGGATAAAAACAATGAAATATTGGTAAGACATTATGCTAACACTTACCAGTCTTTACAGTGTGAGCGGGAAAAGACTTAAGTGATGTCACATTCTGGGTCCTGAGGAAGTTGGACTGAACCATTATTTTTAAAAAGGGGGGAATTGGTATGCTGTTACGGGGTGGAACAAAACTGGGGGACATGACTAAAAAGTACAGTTTTATAAATAAGGCATACATTTTTCTCATATTTCTTTTTTTAGGCTAAAAGAAACTGGCAAATTTTTTTATTAACAGAAATAACTTGCAGTTAGTGGCTATTTTTATTTGTTTTATATTCAGTGAAAAAATGATGTTGCTCAGTGGGGACATGCTCATTTGGCTGACCTCTGTACCTCAGCAATCCATTTTTTTTTGTTAAATCATTTTTGAAAACAAATATTTGTGTGTTATATTGCAAAGACATGTGGATATTTCCATTTCTTGTTTTTAAATAAATATTGTGGTTTACTTTATATTAAAATCTTTGAGGTAAACCTGGGAGACACAAAGTGCACCAAATTCAGAGAATGACCCGTCTGTGCTGGGCAAGCTGGTTCCCCCGAACCTTGTTGTTTTGTTGAAAAAAGCTTGTCAATAGAGTTGATCGTCCATGATACCAAATCCATAATCACAATTTACGATCGGGAGATGAGTACCCGAGGGGCTGCAGACA